>SJYA01002142.1:806979-955088 GCA_006410615.1 Neotragus moschatus | reverse complement strand
GACAGAGGATGAGATGGCTGGATGGCATCATGGACTCGATGAACGTGAGTCTGAGTGAACTCTGGGAGATGGTGATGGACAGGGAGGCCTGGCGTGCTGTGATTCATGGGGTCTCAAAGAGTTGGACACGACTGAGCGACTGAACTGAACTGAACTGAACTGAGGCCTCTTCATAGAGCACCTTGCTTCATCAGGGTGAGCAAGTGAGAAGGCAAGGGAGAGTACCAGCGAGAGTGAGAAGAGGGGGTGAGAAGCGAATCAGGGATGGAACCAAGTGGTGGGAATGTGAGTGAGAGAGTGAGCTGCAGCAGGATGGAAGCCAGCGTCTTGTAACCTAATCACTTTTATGTGTTTTTGTTCCTTAGAAGGAGAGGGGTATTAAACATCCTCTAGTGTGTAACGTGTTACCAAGACTAGCAGGAGGTGAAGCTGGGCAAGTTGGCAGGAAGTGTGTAGCATGCCCTGTTTGATCCCAGGGGAGTAAAGTATATTTCACTTCGCAAGAGTGAAAAAAGATCTGTGATAAGTGTCCTTTTTATTTTTTAAACCGCAAACTTTNACATCCTCTAGTGTGTAACGTGTTACCAAGACTAGCAGGAGGTGAAGCTGGGCAAGTTGGCAGGAAGTGTGTAGCATGCCCTGTTTGATCCCAGGGGAGTAAAGTATATTTCACTTCGCAAGAGTGAAAAAAGATCTGTGATAAGTGTCCTTTTTATTTTTTAAACCGCAAACTTTTACATTCTTCCTGGAAATGGAATTGTCTTAAAGATGGGAAGCAGACTGTGCTCATTTTGCTTTTGTTACATCTGGGATATTCCTAGTCTCCCTTGCATATAGAAAAATCCTTGTTAGTTTCACACAATTTAACTATATAACAAGATTCTGTTGCAAGACAGACATTTTGGAAAGTGCCCCACATAAACACTTATCTCTCTGGAGAGAACTGCTTTTACCACAAAAGTAGGGGAAAGTGATTCTTGCACTGGGAGATTTTTCGAAGTAACAGTTATGCTTTCATCAGTTAGTTTTGCTTCCTTCAAAATCCACTCACTTGCTGCTCCCAATATTCTGTCATCATCTAGACAGAAGTATTAATCATTTGAAAAGAGAATTAGAATTCCTTTCCCCTTCTTTTTCCTTTCCTGGTTGTTGGCTAAAGAAATGACATCTTAGGCAAGTATTCATTTTTTTTTGCCATTTTATTTTTTTTAATTGAAGAATAATTGCTTTACAGAATTTTGTGGTTTTCTGTCAAATATCAACAAGAATCAGTCAGGCATGTATTCTTAAAGATACTCAAGAAACAAGTCCTCAGTACTGAAGCCCAAGTTCACCCTCATACAACCATTTACTAGTCAGTGAAAATTCCCAATTTTGTATGATAAGTATGGAGATTTCCCTGGTGGTCCAGTGGTTAGACTCCACACTTCCACGGCAAGGGGCACAGATTTGATCCCTGTTCAGGGAACTAAGGTCCTATAGCTGTGCAGTGCAGGGCAAAAAAAAAAAAAAAAAAAAAAAAGAATTTAATTAAAAAACCCTTTTTCACCTTTCACAAATGTTTTAATAAATGTGAGCACTGTCCTGGGGACAGCCTGAAGAAATAGAGCTAATGTGGGCTTTTACTTTTTAAAGTTTTTATTTCCACAGATAGAACCACATATGGGTAGTTGGATGTCTTGTGGACATCTCAAACTTACATTTCCAAAAGTGAATTTTTAATTTCTCCTTCAGAGTCCCCTTTCTTCCTCCAAACTTGTTTATATGGCTAACTTTGTCTTCCTGGGGATTTTCCATTTCCATTTGTGGGTTAACATTTGTTTTAGTCCTCAGCTACTGATTTAAGTACAGAGAAGCTAGAATTCTGAATCAAAGGTCTTTTAGTAAATTGCTTAGCATCCCTCACTCAGGGGATCACTAGGGTATTCCCTTTATGGTAGAATAGACAGTGAAGATTGGTGGGTAGTTATCATCCTGGCTAGTGGAGAGTGGGTTTACTGTAGGCAGTGAGGTCTCAGCTGGTTTTGCAAAGAATGCCTTCTATTATTTCATCTGTTTAGTCCCTAGGAACAGGGGTCCTTGTGGAGTATAGAGCTAACAGAACCATGGCACACACTGAGGCAATATGTGTTTTATTTGTTGCCATAATAACTTTCAGTAATTCCCTAAAATCAGTACTGGGGGAACATCAAGGCTCCTCTCATGAAGGAGAAAACTATGTTTAGAAAAGGAAAAATGTAACCTAACCAGATTGTGGGGTATAACATCATCCATCCGTTCATTTGAGGTTGTGTTGGTGTCTGTGTAGTTAACTAACAGGTTTTTTGTGTTCATTGATTTTTTGTGAATTAGCATTATGTCAGCCACAATGTGTCCAGTGTCTCACCCATCAGGCCCTTTAAGGTAGGAGTCGGCCCCAATTTACTGTGAGGAATCTGAGGTTTAAATAGATCGAGTCTTGTTCAAAGTGACTTAGTAAGTAGAAGAGCTGGGATTTGAACCTAGATTGGTTTGCATTGGAAAAAAAAAAAAAAGGAAAAACTGATTCAACAACTTTCAAAAAGAATCCCAAACTCTTTGCATGCGCTTTATCTACACATTTTATTTTAGCCAAAGACTTTTTGAGTTTGTTGGACTCAAGCATCTGAATCTAAAGTTATTTTTACATATAGGTTATATATGTATGCATCGATAAATATGCAGATATTTTTGCATATGTTAAATTACTTCCCAGTTATATCAGGTATATACATTTAACTTTATCTATATATATGGATGTAACTTACATAAAAGCAGGGTGGGGGGTGGTCCTTATGTCCTGATTTCACTGCTGTGCCACATTTAAACAAACAGTCCAGCAATCAGAAGTAAAGTATTTCTGATTTTCACTTGTATCTCTTGAAGGACATAACTAGAACCACTTTGTAACCAAGAGTGTGATGCCGGGGACATATCCCTTAGCCTCTACTTTTAGTCCATAGAGGCTCCAAAGCTTTCTGTCTCAGGCCCTACAATACTTGACTTAAACTTTGCCTTCGCTTTCTCTTCCCCCACCCTCTCCCTTGATCCAGATCTCTATTATTTAGGATAATGTAACTCCTTTAGCCATTATTTGGATTCTTTACAAGAAGAGAGAGCCTACGAGCTGATCCAGAAAGCTAGAAGACATTCTGCTTAGAAGCCTGGGGGGGGGGAGGTGAAGATGAGGCTGGAGGAAGAAAGATGGTAAAAAGTCAGTCATTAGCCATGTCTTTTAATAGTTATAAATTAGAAATTTTAGTCCTTGTTATGGGCACCATTTTCACATATTATATTGTTATAATATTTTCTTGTACACCAATGTACTATTTGTGATATCCTTTGTGGCATTAAATAATTATATAGTACTTGCTTTGTGCCAGATGCTATTCTGGGTGCTTTATATATATTAACTGATTTAATCTACATAACAACCAGTAGGCAGCTACTACTTTTCTCTCTATGTTACAAATGAAGAAACCAAGGTACAGAAAAGTAACTTATATGAAATCCCACAACTAATGAGTGGTAAAATGAAATTGAGCCATGCAGTCTGGCTTCAGAATTTATCCTTTAAGACAATTGCCAAAACAACCTCTCTTATGAAATAATATAATTTTGCTTAATAATTTCAACATTTACTTTAAAAAATAATGTGGGGATTGATAGACCATAAGATACTGTCTAAATTTCCTCACTGTTCTAGTCTTTTTCTTGCTTGATGGTTGATATTATAGTTGGACTGTTAACTAGATCTGGAATTTTTCTCATGTGTGAAGGTCTCAGAGGTAATGGGCTTTGAAAGACATTAATTTTCTTTCCTGGGCTTTCTAGGTGGCTCAGTGGTAAAGAATCCACTGCCAGTGCAGGAGACACAGGAGATGCAGGTTCGATCCCTAGTCCAGAAAGATCCCCTGGAGTAGGGAATGGCAACCCACGCCAGTGTTCTTGCCTGGAAAATTCCGTGGATGGAGAAGCCTGGCAGGCGGAAGTCCATAGGGTTGCAAAGAGTCAGACATGACTGAGCGCAGCACAGCACAATTTTCTTTCTACTACTTTCTCAGAAAGAATACTCGCTTCCCTTAAATGGGGAGGCAGTTACTGTTTCTGACACCGGATGAGAATGCATGGAATTTACAAAACATGAAGCTGCAAACAAAGCACACACACGGAAGAACAAGGCTGGGCGAGGGAGGGTGGGAGCGATAAACTGTCCATCTCTTTCTGTGCACTAAGTGCAGACTGTGGGCTTCCTTGTCATTGCCTGTGGTTTTGGTTTTTTTTATTTGTTTGTTTGTTTTTTGTTGTATCACTTTCCTGTTAGTGAGGATCAGCAGTAGCTATTCCTGAGACCACGAGTGTACACACTCCTGTAATCTTCTGCAGCTCTCGACGTGCTTGCCACTTATTGGATTCACTTGAGGAGTGACCAAGAATAGCAAATACTTGGAGCCTGTTCTGTTTCAATTCCTGCCTCCTGAGCCCCAGGAAGATATCACCAGTTGAATATGAAGAGTTTTTGATCCTAGATTTTGCTTTGGAATCCTCCACAGTGTTCCCAGCAGCCTCTGCAAATCAGTCAGGTATGACACAAGGTACACCTACTTGGCATCTCTGACTAGATAGACCCTTAGAACTAGTCTGGGTGTGATCAAGAAATCAAAATTGACACTTGGTGGAGGACTGAGATATCACCTGGGGGCCAGTCTTGTATCTAACAGATAAAAAATCTGAGGCAGAAGAAGGTAAAGTGATTTCTTTAAGGTCACATTTCTACTTAGCGGCAGAAGTGGAAATCAATAGGTTTCTTGCCTCCTAATCCAGTGCTCAGATTCATCTGTACTGCTTGTCTGGATTCATCTACACCAGATTTCTTTGAGTCTAAACATTTTCCAGTTTCAGATAGTGTCTTTGCTGAGGCTCCAGTACCTGTCACCTTTCACACTGAGTCTGAGCTGAGGCATCAGGTTGGGCGATGGATGACAAATATGAAATTCATTCCTAGCTTGTTGGGTTAGGGTTCACTCACTGCAACTTATCTTGGAGATGCTGGCAGAGAAGTGGAGGCCGGAGGAGCACTGCGGGAGCGTGCAGCCTGCTTGTTGTGATAGCGAGACACACCCAGGCCCTCTCCTTGCCATTTGACCCAGGGACGCTGGTTATTCTGGGGGATCCCAGGTGATGTAGGAGCTGCTGAGGGAGCCCTTAGGGTGTTCTAGGTAAAGATGCAGGCTCTGACGTGGTGTAGCCCACTCTTCAAAACCCAGCTTCACTACCTGTTCGCTGAGTGACTTTGGGAAAGTTATTTCTCTCTCTCTCTCTGCCTGAGTGTCCTCTGTAGAATGGCTATATCTTATAGGGTTATTGTGAAGGTTAAGGGAGATGATGCCACATAAAGTGCATAGTTCAGTGCCTGGCAAATACTCATAGTGGCCACCAAGTGATGTCACAGGAAATGGTAGAGTAAGGACCTTACAGAATTGGCCCCTCCACTGAGAGACCTTCCTTAAGCTAGCAAAATCTGTCAGGGTCAACTTTTCTGAACTCCAGTTGTTAGGGGAATGCTTAATGAGGAAAGAGGCTGCTAGATTTTGACATATATGAAAATCTATCAGGTCACTGCCTGGCCACTGAGATAACAGAAAAGAGACTTCAGTGACCACATTCAACAAGGAACACAGTCTTTGCAAAATCAGTTTAGAAAAGTTACTAGAGAAATGGATAATTGCAGTCCTTAACAATATTCCCTGATGGGAAGGCAGAATCTGGTTTCTAGAGTTACCACATTATAATATTCAAAATGTTTTTGACAAAAATTAAAGACATACAAAATGGGAAAGTATGCCCTATTCACAGGGAAAAAGAAGAGATTGACAGAAGCTATCTCTGAGAAAGGCCAGCTGGAAGCTGGCACCCAGTCACTGAATGTTGACATCCTGGGNTTAACAATATTCCCTGATGGGAAGGCAGAATCTGGTTTCTAGAGTTACCACATTATAATATTCAAAATGTTGTTTTTGACAAAAATTAAAGACATACAAAATGGGAAAGTATGTCCTATTCACAGGGAAAAAGAAGAGATTGACAGAAGCTGTCTCTGAGAAAGGCCAGCTGGAAGCTGGCACCCAGTCACTGAATGTTGGCATCCTGGANTCTAGAGTTACCACATTATAATATTCAAAATGTTTTTGACAAAAATTAAAGACATACAAAATGGGAAAGTATGCCCTATTCACAGGGAAAAAGAAGAGATTGACAGAAGCTATCTCTGAGAAAGGCCAGCTGGAAGCTGGCACCCAGTCACTGAATGTTGACATCCTGGGATTTAGCATAACTTTTAAAAGAAAATGTGGTTGCTTTTTATTGGAAATGCCATGCTTTCTTTTGGCTTTATATTACATTATGAGTATTATAAATATTTTGCCCTTTTGTCTTAGTGGAAATTACCATGAGGGGAAAAATGACCAATTTGCACCTGAGAAAAATTAAAATTTTACTCTTATATCTGGCCTTAAAAACACACACTCTCACCATTCCACTGGGTTTTTAAAAAAATTTTTTTATTGGAGTATAGTTGATTTAAAATGTGTTAGTTTCAGGTGTATGGCAAAGTGAATCAGTTTTACATATACATATATTCACTCTTTTTAAGATTCTTTTCCCATATAGGTCACTATGGTATACTGAGTAGAGCTACCTGTGCTATACAATTGGCCTTTATTAGTTATCTATTTTAAATCCATTGATTTCTTTTTAATGCTCACGTAAGTGAATAAAATTAGATGACATTTTCTGTAGTTTCAGTTAATCACTCATTAAAGACATATTTGAATTGAACACATTCACTACTCTTGTTTGAGGTACAGTCTATTTGGTATGACAGAAAATAATGCCTTTCTACTATCCTTGGCTACTCAGACAGGGTACATTGTTATTTTCTTGCCCTTTAGATGCTACTGGTGTCACATCTAAATAGAAGTTTAGATTGGCTAGGGAACTGGCTGCCAGCACGTTTAATCAGGAGCCAGAATTCCAAGTTACACCTAGATCAGGTCTAGGTGACTCTCAGGTCTCCACTTGGATCTGAAGCAGCGGCAGTAGAGTTTTACATCTGAGAGCACAAATCATTCACAGAGGTCAGAGCAGGAGCAGTCATTCCCTCCGCTTCCTTCTAGAAGAGGAGTGTGCTGGTGAGAAGGATGAGCAGGATCTGGGTGGCCTCTCTCAGGGGGCTGAGGAAGGCTCTGTTGGCTGAGCTTTTGTGGGTTGTGGTTAGTTTGGGGTGGAATGTGTAGTGGGTTGTGGTTGGCGTGGGGAGGGTAGTGGTTGGTATGGAGTGGGCTGCGGTTTTTTCCTGCTGGGTTGTGGTTGGTTTCTCCTCGGTTGTGGTTGTTTTCAGGTGGGACGGGGTTGGTTTCGGGTGGGGCTGGGTTGGTTTGTGGGTTGGGGTCCTTATGATGCGCTCGGTGGAGACGTGCTTGTTGATCACAGGTAAGGGTGCCCCTGGGTGGGGGGAAAAAACACAACAGTGGCATCAGAACCTCTTTTCAGTGGTGAGTGGGCACTAGAGAAAGGAGGCTAATGTGACAGTGGTGGGACCGAGTTCATAGGCACAATTCAATGGCCCCTTCTCAAGGGCTGAGTGTGTGTAGAGGAGAGGGAAGCCAAGGGGTACAGAATGTCAAAGATCAAAAAATAAACACTCTGACCTTAAGGTCTATGGAAGAAGGAATTTATACTGAGCTTATATAACTACTGAATTTGCTATTGGGAAAGTAGTCTGTCCTCAAATGTCCTCATGTCCTTAATATTATATTTGATCAATCAGTACAAATGTTTATTGTTTGCTAATTTCAAAGGTTATAAGAGCTAGACACCATCCAGACCTGAGGGTGGCCAACTCTGCTTTCAAGGAAGTGTAAACAAGTCCTGTCCAAACCCATGAATCCGTTTTTGTGGTGTCTGAGGCACTGGTCATTCTCACAGTGATCTGACCACATGCTGGTTCTCGGAGGTTGCCTTGCAAAGAAGCAGAGAAAGCTAGGCCTGTATCCCTGGGAGGCTGTCTGCTCCTGGAAAGCTGGAGCTTTGCAATGACACCTCCAACGGTCTGAGTGAACCATGGAAGGGACTATATAGGAGGAGGGAAATCCCAGTAATTTGCTCAGACCTGTATGCATTCTGCCCACCTGGAAGTGCCTTCCAGCTTTGTGGCATTGTCTATCTCATTTAGCATTTCCTCAGGGCAAATGTTTCTCTAGCACACCACTGAGCCAAAAGTCTGAACACAAATGCTTTCTTTTGCTTATTTTTAAAAAATCTTGATTTTATTAGTGTGGAGCTAAGGAGTCCTGGAGGGCTTTTCAGGTGGCTCAGTGATAATCAGCCTGCCAATTCAGGAGGCTCATGAGACATGGGTTCAATCTCTGGGTCAGGAAGATCCCCTGGAGTAGGAAATGGCAACCCACTTCAGTATTCTTGCCTGAAAAATTCCATGCACAGAGGAGCCTGGTGGGCTACAGTCCATAGGGTCACAAACTGAGGACATGACTGAGGAACTGAGCACCGAGGGGTCCTGACTAGAAACAAAAATTTTTTTTTCTTTTCCTTGTATTTATATGAGTGTTCATTTTGAAAATGTCCTGGAAAGAGAATAATATCCCAATCTTTTCACAAAGGGAAGCCACCAAAGAAACAGTTAATGATTTTGTAAAACAGTTTGATTTGGCACGATCACTTTAACATCTGTTGTGGAAAACAGATATGTCTTTGACCACATCTGCAATGCTTGACTGACAGGAAAATGGACAGCATACTAGAGGTGTTTCAGTGTTCGAAGGCTCATGAGGAAGACCTGTTATCTGGGCATTGAGAAAGACTAGTGTTTCCTGTTCTTGGCTGAAGCTTGTATTTTAAAACTTAGTTTTTAAAAAAAGATTGTATTTATAGTTTTAATGTAAGTTCAAGAAAAGTGGAAAGAAGTATAAGATGTGGAATCTGAGTCCTAGTTTTGTCGTTAGTTTCTGTGTGGCCTTTGGCAAGCTACCTATCTTTTCTGAACCTGTTTCTTGAATTCGTTTTAGCTTCCCAGAGAGAGATAAGAGAGAAGGAAGGGGGCAGAGAAAGGAGAGAAAGAGGGCAAGGAGCCTCATGATGGTTTGGAGGACGACAGCCTGGTAAAGGTAACTGGAAATTCCTGGTTGTGTTGGAGGCCAGAGGCCACCTTGAGAACTAATGGCATTATTGGTTTTCATCGTTATCAGCCCTTCTTTGTGCAAATCCCTCTTCTCTTCCCTTAAACTCTTCGGGAAGATCTGCTATACCTATGAAGGCTTTGTGCGAGGGGGGATTATTATGGAAATTGAGGAAGGAACATATCCCTGCAGATATGGAAAGAGCTCCTGAGAAAGCTGGAGTCTGGAGCCACAAGTGACCGTGAGAATAAAAGCCCCGCTGGAACTGGCTTTCGTTTTCCACAGGGCACAGAGTTGAGCTTAAGAGATCTCAAGATGCTGAAAGACTCAGCTGGTATCTGGGTAATGCACAAGTAGACTCTTTTTTTTCTAGGGCACCCACAAGATTATTTTCCAGGCTGATGGATTTCACTGCCAGGTATGTAAGTGGGCTGCAGAGGAACTTACCAACTCCCGGCAGTATTATGGAAGCAAGCTCAGCATTTCTCAGGGAATCGAGAGTGTAGACGCTGTGGAGGGCAAATTGAGGAGAGTTAATAGTGAGGAATTCACAAATTCAGTTCACGTGGCGCCTTCCTAGGGGACCCTGACCTCTTAGTTCCTTTTGTGCTTACATACTTTATAGGCACATCACTTTATTTACATCACTTTGCCAACAAAGGTCCGCCTAGTCAAAGCTATGGTTTTTCCAGTAGCCATATATGGATGTGAGAGTTCGGCCATAAAGAAAGCTGAGCACTGACAAATTGACGCTTTTGAACCATGGTGTTGGAGAAGACTGTTGAGAGTCCCTTGAACAGCAAGGAGATCCAGCCAGTCAATCCTAAAGGAGATCATCCCTGAATCTTCATTGGAGGGACCGGTGCTAAAGCTGAAACTCCAATACTCTGACCACCTGATGCAAAGAACTGACTCACTGGAAAAGACCCTGATGCTGGGAAAGATTCAGGGCAAGAGGAGAACGGGGTGACAGAGGATGGGATGGTTGGATACCATTACTGACTCAATGGACACGAGTTTGAGCAAACTCAGGGAGATAGTGAAGGACAGGGAAGCCTGGCATGCTGTAAGTCATGGGGTTGCAAAGAGGCATACAGGACTTAGTGACTGAACAACAACTTTATAGCACGTCTAGCAAATGGTTCAGTAGTGATCTTCTCTATATTGGCTTGACTAAGAGCCTCCATGATCTTACTCCAGATGAGCTCGTGTCCATTCCTCTCCCCCCTCTACTCCACCACCCTGTACTCCACACAGGCTGGTGTACAATGCAGTCTTTGTTCAGACCAGTCTCTCTGCTTGTAATAGTCCCAGGCACATCTGCCCACAGACTCAACAGTAGCCTCTATGACACTGCTTTTCCCTGTTGTCATGAACCCAGAGAGGTCTGCATCAGGGGAGACTGCACAGCCTAGCTGTGTGCCTCTCCTCACACTGGAGGGCCAGCTCCTCAAGGGCCAGTTCTGTCATCGACAATGCCTGACACTTAGCATCATAGGTGGTGCTCAGTGTCTGTTAAATGATCTGTACAGCCTGGTCTGTTGTTCTAATATCAGTGGGTCTGTTATTATATCAGGCTTTTTGTCCATGAGATGGTTGGAGAGCATCACCAACTCGATGGACACGAGTTTGAGCAAATTTGGTGAGATAGCGAAGGACAGGGAAGCCTGGCGTGCTGCAGTGCGTGGGGTCACAAAAAGTAAGAAACGACTTAGTGACTGAATAACAAGAATCTTGTCCAGACATGAACAGTTAAAGAGAGTGCACTGCATGCCAACCCCTGTGCTTGGTGCTATGGGGACAGTGGTGAACAGTGCAAACCTGGTTCTCACCCTGGCAGCACTTCGAGTCCCTTCAGAGGGAAAGACTTGAAACAAATAATCGACTGACAAGTAATTGGTCACAGTTGTGACACGTGTTTGGATGAAGCAGTGGCAGTGATGAGAGTAAGTTAACTGGGAGCGGGACTTGATGTCGGGCTTCAGGGAATGCTTTCTGAGGAAGTGACGGATAAGCTCAGTCATTACTGTTGCATGGGCCCTGCCTCCCAAGTCCTTGCTGTAACATTCTGGGCAGGAACCTCCTCCTGTTCCCCTTTGTGCCCTACCCAGCACAGTGGGCTTCCTCTAGCCCAGGTGCTACCTCCCTTCCTTCGTCAGCCTCGCTGCAAAGCAAGGCATTGTCAGACAACGCAGCATGTGCACTTCGTAAACCATCTATTGTTGCAGGAAGTGTGGAAATTTAAGGAGGTGAGATGAATGGAAAGTTATTATCTTCATTGGTCCTGGCTGGCTTCTAAAAGGCTGCTGTCATTGTGAGGCTGGGTGGTAGCAGCTTCCTTTGGATTCTACCCTTGCAAGTCACTCTGTGGACATAACAGTACCCCCTCCAGAGCTCCAGAGACGCTAGGTTTGACCAGGCCCAGGGTGTGGCAGGAGAGGGTGGAGTAGCCTGAGAACACGACCATCATCACTGTCTACAAAGACCTGGACAGAGTGGACATGGCCTGATGGTCAGACCTACCCTTTCAGTACAAAAGGGCAGTCTGAAAGTATAAGGACCTTGGCACATTTGGTCCTTAATGAGAACCTGAAAACAAATCCCTTACTGGGACTAAGAGGAATTTCCTCTTAAACTGTAATGCGAGTCCCTGGTGGCCTCACCTCAGAATCTGTGTCCATTTTGCGGGACACTAGGAAGCCAATTTTATTGTACAGTCATCACACGTTCTGCTAGCAAGCCATTTCCAAAATGCATCTATGTTTTAAAAAATGATTCTCTGTGTAGTGGTGAAACTGAGTCCCGCTAAAACTGAGATCCCCTGCTGAGCTTATGACTAACCTCTCTATCCAAAACTTTATTCTCTTTCTTTGCCTACATTTCTCCCTATTCCTATTCCCCTTAGGATTGAGGAGTATCAAAGAAAAGGGGAGACTAAAACCAGGCAGGACCCTGGAGGCCCGCTCTGGTACAAAAACCCCTCCATACTCCCCCATTTCTTGTTGAAAAAGGCTTTAGTTTCCTAGACTCTCCTTGAGGTCCAAAGAGCAGACCCATCAGTAACTAATTAGCGAAGTAGGGAAAGGCAGAAACAAGGGAAAGACAGACAAGAAACCATACTTCAGTGATAAAACAGAGCCCTAGTTCTCTTCAAGGGAATATACATAACAATATCACACATATCTTTGCGTTGTTCTTCAGAAACTAAGACCACCCTCTGCCCGGGTGGAGGATGCTGACTACATGCTGACCACAGGCACACAGACCCCAGACTGTCTGGAATCAGAAGGCTGATGATTAGGACTCCTGAAACATCGCTCTGTTACCTCACCACCACCAGTGAATCAGAAGAAAGTCACCCCCCTTGCAAGCCTCACCCCAAAATGGCCTTTGAAGGACCTTCCCTGAGGGCCATCAGACCAGGTCTTTTGTGCCTGAACCACCCATTTTCCTCCCTCGGTGCCTGCAGCAAACACTGTCCTTTCTTTCATCACAACCCAGTGTCAGTACATTGGCTGCGTTTTGCAGCAGGCAAGTGGAGGGTTTGGTTCAATAACAGTGGGGGCTAAGAGCACCCGTCCTGCAGGCTCTTGGCTACAGGCAGCTTCTCTGCACCCTCAGTTTAGCAAGTTTCCTGAAGGACTGCACAGGGCTTGGCAGAGAGGGCAGTGCCAAGGTAGCCAGATGATTTCAGGACAAGTGTCTTTATTTTCAACTAATAGCAATTGCCGCCCCCAACCCTGCCTGGCTCTGGAGTCCTGTCAGCTCCAGACTAATAGGAGTGAATTGGGTGGAATTAGCAGGGGAATATAGGGAATTTGAAGCAAATTGGGTGCCAATGACATGGGTTCTTTCTCAATCCAAACTTTAGGTTCTAGAACCTTCTCCTACCCATCTGTGCACTTCCTTGTAAAATCCAGCTTCAGCCAGGCTCCTCATAAGTCAATTTAGCAAGGACCTCCCACCCTTGATATCTGATCACCCTTATTATCTGATTGAATTCCTCATCCTCTACTATCCCCAGGTGATATCTGATCACCTTGGCCTGCCTTCAGCAGGAATCCTGTTAGGTCAGTTTAGCCAGAGTCCCTCTTATAGGTTTTGATGTTTCCTCTTACTGATTTTCCATCCGCTCACCCCCTATGCTGTTTCTTGGCTATAAATTCACACTTGCCCATGTTGTATTCAGAACTGAGACTGGTTCTATACCGAGTTCTCTTTTCTCTTATGGCGATAGTCCCAAATAAAATCTGTGTTTATCCATTCATTTATTCATTCAGTTTTGCTTTAACTACTCTCCAGCTCTGGGTTTTTCTTTAACACCAATTTTTTTCTGTTTGTGTTGAGCATACCTTGTGTGTTGGTGTCTGCCTCTGTGTGTGTGTATATGTATGTGTGTGATGTATAAACTTTTGCAGATCAAAGGTAGGACAAGGAATGGTGAGGCAGAAAAGGAGTGCAGCTACTGAATTCTTCACATCATATCTGGATTGTATTTTGAATCCTCCAAGGTCAATATAAAACTGTACAAACCCAATATGAAATTGTAAAAGCCCCAGAACAAATCATTTATCGACCATTTCTTACTTTATCTTGACTGTGGTTACATCCATGGAATTAGGAGACATCCATTTTGCCTTGAACAGCGTGCTGAAATTACCCTTCAAGTCGTATTCAGCTGTGCCTTCACAATAGTGGCTGGAGTTTTGCCAGGAGCCAATGACTGAGTTGTACTGGTCCCGTGCTTCCAAGACCACAGCGATACTGTCGTGACTCACATGAGTTGACACTGGGAGGAAATAAGGAAACAGTCAGCTGTCTGTGCAGTGAGACGAGAGATGGGGCCACAAAATCAAAATTAAATATGAAAAAGAAAGTTACAAGTAGTATGTAAATAAAGTATGGTCCCATTTTTATCAAATGTAAAATAAGTAGAAAAAAATCTGGAAGGAAGTACATCAATATTAGCTATGAGGCTTTCCTGATTGTGTAGTTGTAGATGGTTTTGATTTCCTTCCTAGTTCTTTTTTTGTGTGTTTCCCAAGTTTTCTACAGGAAAAGGTGGACAAAAGAAGCCCTGTGCTCTGGTCCTGGCTTTGCTGCATGCCAGGGATGAGATCCTGGCTGGCTTTTAATCTCTTGAGTCCTGTTCCTCTCTGCCAGGTGAGAGTTCTGTCCTTTGTGGGTGGGTGGGTGGCGTGATAGTGAAGTGGGGGGATTGAAGCTGTAGATGTATGTGAAAAGCTCAAGTGAGCCTCTTGGGAAGTGCTTCAGGAAATAAGGGTCTGTTACTGCCTAGTCAAACAAAACCTATTTGCTGGCTCCAGAAATGCTGATGTTCTTGGACTCTGTTGTGGAGGGTGAGGGAAGGGAGGGGGGCTCTGAGACTCAGAGGCCCTAATCCAAGCACCTAATATCAAATAACCACATAGGGTTCCCTGATCCCCTCTACTCAGTGAATCTTACCTATTGACTTAGCCCAGCATGTGCCCACAGTGGCATGGGCCACAGATACTTGTGAATTCCATATGCTATTTTCAGCATTCCAAAGTGTATTAGGGAGGGAATTTCAAGAGAATATTTCAGTTTGTCCATTTCCTCCCTTAGAAGATCCCTTCTGAACAAGTTTCTCAATCCTAAGGGTATTATTCTCTAGGGCTCTCCCAACCACCCCAAATTCCTTCAACAGCCTCTCCTTTACAAAATAAAGAAAACTGATCATGTAGCATGATAAGAGCAGACAGTCCTCGATCTGAATCCTAGTGTTCTTGCCTGGAGAATCCCAGGGACGGAGGAGCCTGGTGGGCTGCCGTCTAGGGGTCGAACAGAGTTGGACACGACTGAAGCGACTTAGCAGCAGCAGCAGCATTTAAGACCAAGTCACTTCACCTCTGATCCTCGGTTTCTTTTCTGTCCATCATTCACTCCACAAATATTTGTGCTTTGCATTAGGCTTGGTTCTAGGTATGAGGACAATGACATTATCTTTCATTGCATGGAGATCATGCTACTTTATCTTGAAAGGTTCTTGGGATAGTGAAGAGAGGAATGTAAAAACTTCGGTCCTGGTGGGTGTTGGATAAGTTGTCATTGTTATTCTTAGCACGAAACAGTTCTCTGTTCTGTTTGCTTTTGCCAGTGAAGGTTGCTGAGCCAGATCCCCTGGCCCTGACTTGCTCAGCTAGAACCTGATATTTGTCCTTAATACCTACGCGTGGTTGGGGGGTGGATACTAATAAGCAACAGTGTCATCCAGTCATCATCAAGCCTGTCTTGGTCCTGTTGTGGAGGGTGAGGGAAGGGAGGGGGGCTCTGAGCTTGTCTTTGTCCTTCTGCTTTCTCTCTCTCTCTGGCTTATATCCTCTTTCATCCCTCCTAGTTATCTGTATTATTCAGATTCCTGACTTCCATGGCCCCCTCCGTTCAGACTGCCACCTGAGGACCCACACCTGTCCAAAATCTTCAAAGTGCTTTTCTTTCTAGAGCCTCTAAATATTTTCGGTTTTATATTTCTGCTTCTGTTCTGTTGTTCCCAACACTCAGCATACGGCTCTTGTGACTGTCATAAAACCCCACTCGCCTTGCTGTCTGGACCCCTCCTCTAGGATAGCAAAGCTTCCTCTGTTCTGCAGACGCACCTGGCTTGCCTGCCGCTCACCCTTGTTCATGTCTGGTGCCTGCCTGGAACCTTCCTTCTCATCTCGCATCTCACCCCGACTTACTCTCCAAGAGCCTGCTCTATTTTCCTCTCACTCCTGAATCACGTATGCCTTTAACTAGAGAGTTGAGGACTTAATTACATTCTGGCTTGTACTCTGAACTGTAGTTTCACCTGTGGATCTGGGCAATCCAGTGCTCGGTACCTGGAAAGCACTAAGTAGCTGCTCATTGATTTTTAAAAAGTTGTGCGTCCAGTGTTGCATAGTACCTTAAAGCCGAAGGTTCAGGAAAAAAGGCAAGCAAGTTAAATTTCTCTTGCCTGTCAAAGTAAAAAGAGAGGCAGATGCTTACCCCGCACATTATAATCTATTATAAATGCTACTGCCTTACGATTTTCTTTGACTGATATTAAGGCAGACTCAGGGAACCTGTTCTATGATGTTGCAAGAGCTGCAACGGTACCTTGAAACCTGCCAAACCATTTATACATGTCTCACCGATGTTAACACAAACCCTGAAATTAAAAAAAAAAAAAAAATCAGTATTGAAATAAGGAGAAGCAGTTGGCCTGTGTGGACATTTACTTGGCCTTCCCCAAAGTCCCAGGGATCCCAGTGAGGTCCTGTAATGACACAAGGAAATCATGGAGCCTGTTGTGTAATTCCAGGTGTGGAATCTGATACATCACATATCCAAGGGTAGAGGATTTTGACTCTCAAATCATTCCTACAGTGAGTCAGTTTATCACAAAGCGTTAGCACATTTCAGTACTGAGAGGAAATCAGATGAAGTTTGGAGAAGTGCATGACACATAGCAGATGTTCAATGAGTCTTAGTTTCTGCTTCTGGTACCTGATGCCTCGGTAAATGTCATGTCCCTCTCATCCGGCACATTCCCTTATGGATCGTCTTGCAGATCGTCTTTGGATTCTTCTTTCTCCTGTGTTACATACTTTGAGAAGGTTTCTCTGCCACCCCCACCTCTAACTGCCCCGCCCACACCCTTTGCGTCTTCACAAGATAGGTTTCTTTCTCTTCCATTTCAGCAGCAAAATTCCTCACCTCATGTTGTGTTCATTATCTTAAGTCAGAGATCTGAGATCTCTGACCACCCAGATCCTTTCGGGTATGCAAGCTCTCACTCTTCCCTGTACACGCGGCCACACCTCCTGGGCCTCCTCTTGAATCACAAGATCTTCCTCCCTGCTTTGGTTAGAACAAGATCCACTGCCTGAGGGAGTCAGACATAGGGAGCCTTGCCACAGCTGAGGCACTTAGTGACAGACCCCAAGGGAAAGGAAAAACAAACAAACAGGAAAAAGACTAGCCAGAATGAGTGTGTGGAGGCAGGCAACAGTCATTCTCCTGCTCAAGCCTGGAATCTGTGGACCGTGGGTGTGGGGAACCACTCCAGTGATCTCTGCAAAATTTGGTCAGAGTTCTGACAAAGGCAGGGTAACATGGTAGATGAGGAAGCAGGCTCTGAAGCTGGACAGCCTGACTGGACTAAGCTGGACAACTCCTGGCTATTATTTAGGTTCAAATAGCGGTACAATCTACTAGTGACCTTGGGTGAAACTTGAACTCCCCTGTGCCCCAGTTGTCATCTGTAAACTGCAGATGATACTAGCGTTTCCCCTTAGATCAGTACTCAGAACACAGGAAGATGTCTTAACTCTCACTCCTGTAATTGAGAGGTGTATAGTGTTGTGATTAAGAGAAGGGTCTCTGAAGCTAGAAAGCTCAAGTTCAGATCCCAGGTCCATCATTTAAGTGGCTCTGTGACCTGAGCAATTCCCTGGCATCTCCGCCTGTTTTTCTCATTTACAAACAGGGGATGACAACACCATCTACCCAGCAGGTCGTTGTGAGGGCTAAGGGTATGGGTACACGTAAACAACCACATTAAATTTATTATTATTAGGAAAGTTGTGTTAGAGAGCACTTGCCTTGACTTGTAGGTCTGACTGATCCCCAAAGGGATGTTTATATAATAGTGCTAGGCACATCAAGGAAAACACTGGGTTCAGAATGAAAAGACTACGATTCAAGAGGCAGTTCTGCCACTTACTAGCTGTGAGACCCTGGGCAAGTCCTTTAACTTCTCTCAGCTTCACACTCCTCATTTATCGGGTGGGGTCGTAACGCTTTCCCTAACTCGCTAGATGTTCTGCCCATAGACTGAATGTGAGCAGTGTTTCCTGGAGTTGCACAGTATACAATCATCCGTGGTGGCATTGTTTTATCAAGTAGGTGGGAAAAGACTACAAATGGAGGTGCAATTATTGCTTCTTAAAATAATAAAAACGCCCCCCTCCTCCCAAATACAGACAGTTTAAGTCCAGTTTGTTTAAGTGAGAGATCTTGCCGCAGCTGCGCTCTTGCTGCGACTCGCTTAACCTGAGTGTTGGGGCATCCTGACTCTCGTGGGTCAGCTTCACAGAGGGGGCTCGCAGGAAGTGTCCCACCCAGTCTACCCATCCCCACATTCTCATTCTCCCTTCTGCAGTCCACGTCCCAGCCAGGTCAAAGACCCACGCTTCGTGTGTGTCACTGAGAGCAGGGATGGAGGGATATGTCCTGCAATTCTGGCTTGGTCTCCCTTCAGAGAACAAAGGAAAGCACAGAGAACGGCTTCTACTTACCCGTGTAGAGTGTGTTGCTCTTATAGACATCTGGGTTGATGAGGATTACTGGGGATTTCTTGGTGGTGACGGACAAGAACGGCTTGCATTTGATAGAGGAATTTGTACAGCTGGCCGGGGAACACAGAAGCCAGAGGCAAAGAAGCAACCCCAGTGGCAGCAGCGGGGACCTCAGGAATGCCATGGTTTCAATCTGCTTGCAAACTGCTGAGCCTGGAACTGGGTAAAAGCGACAACTCACCTGTTTATATGCTCTGGGGCTGGATCTTCCGGGCGATGTCATTCATGCAAATGTCCTGCCCACTCCTCCCTTGGGCTTCTGGAATTTGGCCCAAGATATCACCAGGAACGAATCTCTCCTAGTTTCTGTGACCCTTTACTAGTTCCAGTTTCACTCAAGAAGGGGAATGTACTGATCGTGATTTATTTTGCCTCTCGTTCGCCTCAGCCTCCGATATGTGAAGGAAGCTATGGGAAGGAGTTAATACCGGCAAAGTGAGATTCGGAGTTGAGTAATCATAACCTACCTGGTCTGTGTAGAAACTACATTCTTCTCTGCGTAGGAAACTCAGGCATTAAAGCACTTCTTTTTTTTTTTTAATAGAATATTACATACCCTTTCCAATACTCCTTAATCGAACACATCCTCCTGTCCCAGTTCATTTTCTGATTGTCACAGAACTGGAAAGACTATACTTCTGGATTTATATTTGTTTCTTTGAAAAGAAACAGCTTTCTCCTGCCTAACATTTTCCTCTATAACACAAGGAAACTACTGAAAAAAAAATTGGAAAACGTGTTTTTTCATATCTCTTCTCTGATTTTAATTCACTCACTGAAGGAGAAAAGAGGAAAGATGTGTTTTATTGTGTGAGTAGAAGGAAAACAACAAATGTAGACTTGAATCAAAGAGATACTTACACATGTTTCTTCAAGAGACGTACTTACAAAATGGTGGAGCAAGGACCTCTGAAAAACCCCCTCCTCTAGAAAAGTGATAAGCCAAACCAAATGCAACTTTTTCAGAATTCTGGAAATCACCAAAACTTGCAGCAATTCGAGGAACATTTGTTTAAGAGAAATGGCCAAATCTCATTAACCACAGTGAGCATCGTGACATTTTAACTTGCCCCGTTCCCATCCCTCTCACCCCACCTTTTTAGACAGCCTTAGAAACCAGCAACCTTGCAACTATGATAGCCATGAAGACCAGCAAATTAGCGGTCAAGAGGGAAGGGAAAGAATGGGTTTGGAGTGTTCCAAAAAGCTTCATTTTCAGAGAGTTGTCACTATGTGACCTATTTGCAAATTGTCTATAAAGATGAATTCTCAGAGCTTTCAGAACTTTCTCTGTGCAAACAACCTTATTGTTAGGATATTTGTTGAAAATAGTCAGTGGAAAGTGTTTTTTTTTTAGAAATTAATAATTATTATTAATACAATTTAATTACGATGCTGTGAATTTTAAAAGTATTTTATGACTTCCTAGGCATTTTCTATGTGTCATTTTATTCTCATCAAAGAGTAATGAGTAAATGAGGTTCCCGTATATTTACTAAGTAATATAATCAGGTTGAAAAAACATTTTCTGAAACCCCATCTGACCATCTTTCAGCTATATTGCTGTTACATAAATTTTGGTGTTTTGCACATATGTTAAGGAAATCATTGCTTGTATTTGGAACTTCATTTATTTAAATCAGATATTTCTACACTTTCTTTAACATAGACTTTATCCAAGTATTACAGAGTTTCCGAAATGGTGAACATCGCTCACCGAAGGAGAAAAGGTTTAGTCTGAACTAAACCTGGAAATGTCCTTTGTTCTGTGCACTGTTTATTATTTTAAAATAGGGAACAAAATCTAGATTCCTAGCTTCTTTTGCAAAGAGGGAATATGAGCAAAAAAGTTTCATTGAATAGTGCTAAAGAGTTGCTGTCCCCTTGACATAAGATATTCTATTTTCAGTAACCCAGTAAACTCAGTAGAATCCTTTGTGTCTTCCCTGACACAGTGTCACATGCAGAACTAAGAACAGAATATGTTGACACTATATTACCAAATTTTTTTTCATGAGCTCAGTTTTCTCTTTTGTGTTATGAGTCCTACTTTAAGCTATTGATTTGTGACCTTTATTGAGTCACTTAATTCCTACTTTTATGGGCTTCCCAGGTGGCACAGTGGTGAAGAATCTGCCTGCCAATGCGGGAGACACGAGTTCAACCCCTGGCTCAGAAAGATCCCCTGGGAAAGGAAATGGCAACCCACTCCTGTATTCTTGCCTGGAAAATTCCATGGATAGAGGAGTCTGGTGGGCTACAGTCCCTGGGGTCACAAAGAGTTGGACACAACTGGGTGACATGCACAACAATGCCTACTTTTGGGTTGTTTACTCTGAGTTCTTATTTAAAATTCTTTATCATTGGAAAGCTTTTTTTTTTTTTTAACATTGCAGCTGCCCGAGGCAGTGGTTGCAACTAACAAGGAGCTGAGCAAAAATGTAAAAGAAAAAACTGGAGAATGAGATTTTGACTAAGGGCCTTGGCAAGCTCTGACAAATTCCTGGGAATCTAAAAGGCTACCTGCACGAACAGAGCTATGCACAGGCCTGGAAAAGATCTGAGAAAGTCCTTATCTCTCATCTGTGGCTGACCTTGAGGATCTATACAAGTAGGAAAAATGCAGCTAAGGCAGAGTTGTAAAATGCTTATCCGACCAGTGAATTCATGCTTTAAAATGCACATAGTGGACACTGAGAAGAAGCTGGCAAAGGCTGAGAGACTTATTGGTTCAAGATGTTTAGGAAATCTCTGTCTATTCATTAACTGACCACTAAGCTAACTTAGGACGTCCCCTGTGGCTCAGTAATAAAGAATCTGCCTACAAAGTAGGAGACCCAGTTTCGATCCCTGGGTTGGGAAAATTCCCTGGAGAAGGAAATGACAACTCACTCCAGTATTCTTGCCTGTGAAATCCCATGGGTAGAGGAACCTGGTGGGATATAATCTATGGGGTTGATAAGAGTTGGATTTAGCAACTAAACAACAACAAGCTAACTGAGCAGAGACTTCAGTGGCCACACGTAATAAGGAATATTGACTTTACAGAATGAATTCAGAAAAGTTGCTAAACAGACAGCAGCAGCAACAACAAATAATAACCAACAGCTGCTGCTGCTAAGTCGCTTCAGTCGTGTCCAAATCTGTGCGACCCCGCAGATGGTAGCCCACCAGGTGGCAGCCCACCAGGCTCTCCCGTCCCTGGGATTCTCCAGGCCAAGAACACTGGAGTGGGTTGCCATTTCCTTCTCCAATGCATGAAAGTGAAAAATGAAAGTGATGTCACTCAACTGTGTCCGACTCTTAGCAACCCCATGGACTACAGCCAACCAGGCTCCTCCATCCACGGGATCTTCCAGGCAAGAGTACTGGAGTGGGATGCTATTGCCTTCTCCGACAGAACTACAACAAATCCTAGGAAGGAAGGGAATTGGGTGTACAGATTGGTCAATAGTCATGTTATATATTTTAAATGTTCAATTTTCAACAAAAAATTATGAAACATACAAATGAACAAAAAATATGTTCTGTTTATAGAAAAAGAAATTCCCAGCTAATAGAAACTGTCCTTGAAGAAGTCCAGATATTGGATTTACTAGACAGAAACATTAATTCACTTATAAATATGTTCAAAGAACTAAGAGAAGCCATGTTTAAAGAATAAAAGTGTAAGAATGATGTCTCAACAAAAAAGGAATATTAATAAAGAGATAGAAATGATAAAAAGAACCAAACAAAAAATCTGTAGCTGAAAAGTAAAACTGAAAGGAAAAGTTTACTAGAAGGACTTAAGAACAGATTTTAACTGGCAGAAGAAAATATCAATAAACTTGAAGGTATTCAGTAAAGATATTCAATACATTTAAGAAAAGAAATGCAAAATTATATACTGAAAACTACAACAAGGAACTCATAAGAGCCAAAATGATCTTGAAACAATAACAATAATGATGGAGAACTCACACTTACCAATTTCAAAACTACGAAGGTATTGTAATCAAGACAGTGTGGAAAGATGGTGGAGCAGAAGGACAATAAACTCACCTCCTCTCATAGGCACCAAAATCTGCAACTATTTGTACAGCAACTATTGATGAGAAAGACTGGTTTCTGCCAGAAAAGATCTGCAAGTAAAGACATAGAGAAGGAACCACAAGGAGACAAGTAAGAGGTGAGGAGCTGTCAAGACGCACACCCCTGAGAAAATAATGACAATTTCAGAGGTTCTCCCCGAGGAATAAGGGATCTGAGCCCCACATCAAGGTCATCAGCCTGGGCGTCCTGCATGGGAAAAACAAGCCCTTAGAATGTTTGGCTTTGAAGGCCAGCAGAGCTTAATTCTGGGAGACCTAGAGGGCTGGGGGAAGTAGAGATTCCACTCTTAAAGCGTGCATACGAAATCTCACATGGTCCAGGACCCAGGGCAGAAGCAGTAATATGAAAGGAACCTGGATCAGACCCAGCTGCTGATCTTGGAGAGTCTCCTGGAGAGGCAAGAGGAAGCTGGGCCTCAGCCCAGGGGCATAAACACTGGCAGCAGCCATTCCTGGGAGCTCAATCTGCCGCAGGACACTGGCGTTGCAAGTGCCACATTTTTCATCCTTCCTCTAGCTTACTAGTGCCAGGACTCAGCCCTACCCACCAGGCTTTTGACACCAATAATGGGACACCTCAGGCCAAGCAACGACCCGGGGGTGCCAGGACTCAGCCCTACCCACCAGGCTTTTGACACCAATAATGGGACACCTCAGGCCAAGCAACGACCCGGGGGTGCCAGGACTCAGCCCTACCCACCAGGCTTTTGACACCAATAATGGGACACCTCAGGCCAAGCAACGACCCGGGGGTGCCAGGACTCAGCCCTACCCACCAGGCTTTTGACACCAATAATGGGACACCTCAGGCCAAGCAACGACCCGGGGGTGCCAGGACTCAGCCCTACCCACCAGGCTTTTGACACCAATAATGGGACACCTCAGGCCAAGCAACGACCCGGGGGTGCCAGGACTCAGCCCTACCCACCAGGCTTTTGACACCAATAATGGGACACCTCAGGCCAAGCAACGACCCGGGGGTGCCAGGACTCAGCCCTACCCACCAGGCTTTTGACACCAATAATGGGACACCTCAGGCCAAGCAACGACCCGGGGGTGCCAGGACTCAGCCCTACCCACCAGGCTTTTGACACCAATAATGGGACACCTCAGGCCAAGCAACGACCCGGGGGTGCCAGGACTCAGCCCTACCCACCAGGCTTTTGACACCAATAATGGGACACCTCAGGCCAAGCAACGACCCGGGGGTGCCAGGACTCAGCCCTACCCACCAGGCTTTTGACACCAATAATGGGACACCTCAGGCCAAGCAACGACCCGGGGGTGCCAGGACTCAGCCCTACCCACCAGGCTTTTGACACCAATAATGGGACACCTCAGGCCAAGCAACGACCCGGGGGTGCCAGGACTCAGCCCTACCCACCAGGCTTTTGACACCAATAATGGGACACCTCAGGCCAAGCAACGACCCGGGGGTGCCAGGACTCAGCCCTACCCACCAGGCTTTTGACACCAATAATGGGACACCTCAGGCCAAGCAACGACCCGGGGTGGAGCACAGCACCACCTACCAGCAGACAGGCCGCCTTAACACCCCCAGAGCCCAGAGCCACTACTGGACAAGGCCCTTCCACTAGAAGGCCCAGGACTTGTCCCCACACTCCAGTGTACAGGCACCAGACCTGGAACCCCCAGAGATCCCAGGATCCAAGGCAGGACCCAAATCAATAAAATCAGATAAAAAGCAGAAGTTAAACCAATACCACAGAAATACAATGATGCCTAAGAGACTACTCAAATAACTACAATAAAATGGACTACCTAGAAGCCATAGGCAAATTCCTAGAAATGTGCAATCTCCCAAGCCTGAACCAAGATGAAACAGGAAATATGAACAGACCAATTTCAGGTAGTGATATTGAATCAGTAATAAAACTCCCAACAAACCAAAGTCCAGGACTAGATAGCTTCACAGGTGAATTCTACCAAACATTTAGAAAAGACTTACTTATCCTTCTTAAACTATTCCAAAAAATTTCAAGACAACTGCACTGGCTTCATTCAACAAAGCCAGCATCACCTTGATACTGAAACCTGACAAAGATATCACAGAAAAAGAAAATTATAGGCAAGTATCATGGATGAGAGCTTCCCAGGTGGTGCTAGTGGTAAAGAACATGCCTGCCAATGCAGGAGATATGAGAGACGTGGTTTGATCCCTGCGTTGGGAAGATCCCCTGGGGAAGGGCATGGGAACCCACTCCAGTGTTCTTGCCTGGAGAATCCCATGGACAGAGGAGGCTGGCGGGCTATGGTCCATAGGGTCACGAAGACTGAAGTGACCTCGCACACACACACATCATGGATGATCATAGACATAGATCATAGACATAGACAAAAATCCTCAACAAGATATTAGGAAATCAAATCATTACATTAACCATATTAAAAGATTGGTCAAGTGGGATTTATCCCAGGGAGGCAAGAATAATTTAGTATCTGCACATCAGTCAATGTGATACACCACATTAAAACATTGAAGACTAGGGGCTGGTGGCTCAGTGGTAAGGAATCTGCCTGCTAGTGCACGAGACATGGGTTTGATCCCTGGTCTGGGAAGATCTCACATGCTGCCGAGCAGCTAAGCCTGTGTGCCACAGCTATGGAACATGTGCTGTGGAGCCCAGGAGCCACAGCTGCTAAGCCCTCAGACCACAGCTACTGAAGCCCATGTGCCCTAGAGGCCATGCTCCACAGCAGGAGAAGCCACCACAATGAGAAGCTTGTGCTCTGCACCTCGGGTGCAGCCCCCGCTCACTCTAAGTAGAGAAAAGCCCCTGCGGCAGTGAAGACCCTGCATGCTGCTGCCGCTGCTACGTCCCGGCAGTCGTGTCCGACTCTGTGAAGACCCTGCATAGCCAGTAAATAAACGAATTTTAAAAAGACTTTAAAAGGCCAGAGAATCAAAACCATATAATCATCTCAATAGACACAGGAAAAGATTTGGACAAACTTCAACATTCAATTAACCTATGACAAAGTAGGCAATAAAATACAATGGGAAAGGATAGTCTCTTCAATAAGTGGTGCTGGGAAAAATCAGCTACATGTAAAAGAAAGAGATTAGAATATTTTCTCACGCTCTATACGACCATAAACTCAAAATAGATTAAAGACCACAGTGTAAACCTGGAAAAGTCCTAGAAGAAAACACAGGCGAAACACTCTTTGACATAAATTGTAGCGATATTTTTTGGAATCTTTCTTTTAAGGAAAAGGAAGCAAACCAAAATGTACACACACACAAAGCATACATGCATAATGGCCTATGACTCCAACATAAGAGGGAATAAAATTCTGACATTTGCAACAATATGCATGGACCTAGAGATTATTATGTTTAGTGAAATAAGTCATACAGAGAAAGACAAAGACTGTATGTTGTCACTTATATGTGGAATCTGAAATATAAAACAAATGAACACAAATAATAAAACGAAACACGCCTACAGATACAGAGAATAAACTAGTCATTATCTGTAAAGAGATCCATAGAGATAGAAAGTGGTTGTTAGGGGCCTGGCAGACAAAGAGAATGGAGAATGACTGGTGGTTGGTTTGGGGTTTCTCTTTGGGGTGATGGAAATGTTCTGGGATTAGATAATGGGGATAGTCTCAAAATCTTGTGAATCTACTAAAAAACCACTGAATTGAATTTTATGGTATTTGAATTATGTTTCAGTAAACTCTTTTCTTTACATTCTATTCTGTGTAGGCAAGTTGGGGTAGTAGAAAGAATGAGACTGAACGTTATTGCTTATTTATTCATCTTTTTAACAAGAGAAAAGTATACAAATTTATATGTTTGACGTGACATGGGAGCCATCACAAGGAAATGAAGACAGGAAGAAATGAGTAAACCCAAGTGATTTTTTCAACTATATTGAGATATAATTGACAGATAACATGGTGCAAGTGTAAAGTGTACAACAGGTACTTCCAGTTGAGTGGATAGGAATCTGCCTGCCAATGCAGGGGATGCAGGTTTGTTCTCTGGTGTGGGAAGATTCCACCTGTCACAGAACAACTAAGCCCGTGGGCCACGACTACTGAACCTGTGTGCCCCAACTACTGAAGCCCACGCTCAGCAACTAGAAGGGCCACCGCGATTAGAAGCCTGAGCACCATAATGAAGAGCCGCCCCTCTTGCTGCATCTAGAGCAAGCCCATGCAAAAGCAACGAAGACCCAGAGCAGCCAAAAATAAATAAATATTTAAAAAATTAAGTGTACAGAATCCTGATAACACTTTTATCTTGCTCTATGACTAACTACCACAGTGTTAGCTGACACCTCCAGTAATGGGGAGATTAAAAAAATAATCATTTATTCTGTAGTTTGGCTGTGGTGGGTCTTCACTGCTGCGCACGTGGGCTTCCTGCAGTTGTGGTGTGCGGTGCAGTGTGGTGGCTTCTCGTGGAGCACAGGCCCTAGGACACGTGGCCTTCAGTAGTTGTGGCATGTGGGCTCAGTAGTTACGGCTCCCAGGCTCTAGAGCACAAGCTCCATAGTTGTGGCCCACGGACTTAGTTGCTCCGCGGCCTGTAGGATCCTCCTAGACCGGGGGTCAGGCCTCTGTCTCGTGCTGTTGCACTTGACAGGTAGAGTCTTTACCATGAGCCACCAGGGAAGTCAGGGAGGTGTTGACTGAGTGTTTTTGCACTTGGCAGGTGGAGTCTTTACCATGAGCCACCAGGGAAGTCAGGGAGGTGTTGACTGAGTGTTTTTATGGAAAGACTGAAAAGTCATGGAAAGGTGTCATAGGAAAAAGGTGAGCAAGTGTAGTAAACAGGAAGGGGAGACATGGGATTAGCAAGGCCAGTTCATTCAGATTCCTCTCAAGACAGAACGTTAGTGTTAGGAGAATGTTAACCTATGTGAACTTTAGTCTCCACTGCTGAAAACTGAGACATTAATACCAATTTGACGTATTTTTACGCACATTAAATGAGAACTATCACAGTAGGTGAGTTAATGTTAATTTGTTTTCTTCCTTCTTTCCTTCCTGTCTCCCTCCTTCTCTGGTTGCCTGCCTTCCTTTCCTCCATTCTTCTTTCCTTTTTACCAGATTAAGGCACTGAATCTGGAGAAAAGAAAATACAGGGGTCCTGCTGTTGACATGGAAATAAAGTCTAATCCTCCCTATGAACTGGGGGCAGCAGATTGGGGGAATGCGGGATGACTCAGAGAAAAGCTCTGATTTAAGCAGGATTCTTCCATTCATTCATTGCGGTGTGGCGCTGAGCTCGAGAGAGGGCCTGTAGAAGTCATCAGCATTGCCTCCAGGGAGGAGGGAGCTGTCTGTTGGCTACTGGGGCATTTGTTGACCAAACAAAGCTCTTCTTTGATTCCAGCCAGAAATGGCTTGATTTTTCCAGAGGACTAGGGACCACAAGAAAACTAGTTTTTAAAATTATACATTTCTTTGGGCTTCCCTCTTCTCCACCCTTTTCTTTGAAATTTNTTTACATTCTATTCTGTGTAGGCAAGTTGGGGTAGTAGAAAGAATGAGACTGAACGTTATTGCTTATTTATTCATCTTTTTAACAAGAGAAAAGTATACAAATTTATATGTTTGACGTGACATGGGAGCCATCACAAGGAAATGAAGACAGGAAGAAATGAGTAAACCCAAGTGATTTTTTCAACTATATTGAGATATAATTGACAGATAACATGGTGCAAGTGTAAAGTGTACAACAGGTACTTCCAGTTGAGTGGATAGGAATCTGCCTGCCAATGCAGGGGATGCAGGTTTGTTCTCTGGTGTGGGAAGATTCCACCTGTCACAGAACAACTAAGCCCGTGGGCCACGACTACTGAACCTGTGTGCCCCAACTACTGAAGCCCACGCTCAGCAACTAGAAGGGCCACCGCGATTAGAAGCCTGAGCACCATAATGAAGAGCCGCCCCTCTTGCTGCATCTAGAGCAAGCCCATGCAAAAGCAACGAAGACCCAGAGCAGCCAAAAATAAATAAATATTTAAAAAATTAAGTGTACAGAATCCTGATAACACTTTTATCTTGCTCTATGACTAACTACCACAGTGTTAGCTGACACCTCCAGTAATGGGGAGATTAAAAAAATAATCATTTATTCTGTAGTTTGGCTGTGGTGGGTCTTCACTGCTGCGCACGTGGGCTTCCTGCAGTTGTGGTGTGCGGTGCAGTGTGGTGGCTTCTCGTGGAGCACAGGCCCTAGGACACGTGGCCTTCAGTAGTTGTGGCATGTGGGCTCAGTAGTTACGGCTCCCAGGCTCTAGAGCACAAGCTCCATAGTTGTGGCCCACGGACTTAGTTGCTCCGCGGCCTGTAGGATCCTCCTAGACCGGGGGTCAGGCCTCTGTCTCGTGCTGTTGCACTTGACAGGTAGAGTCTTTACCATGAGCCACCAGGGAAGTCAGGGAGGTGTTGACTGAGTGTTTTTGCACTTGGCAGGTGGAGTCTTTACCATGAGCCACCAGGGAAGTCAGGGAGGTGTTGACTGAGTGTTTTTATGGAAAGACTGAAAAGTCATGGAAAGGTGTCATAGGAAAAAGGTGAGCAAGTGTAGTAAACAGGAAGGGGAGACATGGGATTAGCAAGGCCAGTTCATTCAGATTCCTCTCAAGACAGAACGTTAGTGTTAGGAGAATGTTAACCTATGTGAACTTTAGTCTCCACTGCTGAAAACTGAGACATTAATACCAATTTGACGTATTTTTACGCACATTAAATGAGAACTATCACAGTAGGTGAGTTAATGTTAATTTGTTTTCTTCCTTCTTTCCTTCCTGTCTCCCTCCTTCTCTGGTTGCCTGCCTTCCTTTCCTCCATTCTTCTTTCCTTTTTACCAGATTAAGGCACTGAATCTGGAGAAAAGAAAATACAGGGGTCCTGCTGTTGACATGGAAATAAAGTCTAATCCTCCCTATGAACTGGGGGCAGCAGATTGGGGGAATGCGGGATGACTCAGAGAAAAGCTCTGATTTAAGCAGGATTCTTCCATTCATTCATTGCGGTGTGGCGCTGAGCTCGAGAGAGGGCCTGTAGAAGTCATCAGCATTGCCTCCAGGGAGGAGGGAGCTGTCTGTTGGCTACTGGGGCATTTGTTGACCAAACAAAGCTCTTCTTTGATTCCAGCCAGAAATGGCTTGATTTTTCCAGAGGACTAGGGACCACAAGAAAACTAGTTTTTAAAATTATACATTTCTTTGGGCTTCCCTCTTCTCCACCCTTTTCTTTGAAATTTTGGACCTTAGTTCCTAGACATACACTCATTTAAAAATCTCCATAGGTGATTCTATTTTTTTTTTTTTTTTAACTTTAACATTCATTCAAGTCACATGAAGGATTTTGCTAACATGCAGTTTCTGATTCACGGGTCTGGTGTGGAGCCTGAGACCCCTCATTTCTAGTAGACTCCTATATAAAGCCAAACTGTTGCTTATCCATGGACCATACCTTGAACAGCAGAGGTTTAGCAGCTGATCTGCATAAAACAGATTGAATGTTAAACTAATTGTTAAAGTTGAAAAAGCTGGGTTCTATGACTACTGTGCACCTCAAACTAGTCAACCTGCCTAGAGTTTATCTGATGAAATGCTTCATGGTGGAGAAAGTGGGCACTTCAATACCTGGCTGGTCTCTCTGGAAAGGAGTGCTATCAGAGAGGAGAGGGCAGCTGATTTTCTAGGGTCAAAGTCTGAGGGGAGGGTCCCTGAAATTCACCAGAAGCGACCACTGGTGACTGCAGGCTGCAGGGATTATCAGCCTGAATTTCTTGGGGTTTTGATCCAGTGTCATGGGTGTGTCAAATGTGTTTGGGATGCAGTTTGGCCACCATGGGGGTATAAGCACAGACTTTGGGGTCAGAGGGGCCTCAGACCTCTTTGTAGCTTCGGATTGTACTCGACTTCTAAAAAAGAGAACTATCTAAGCCACAGTTCTCTTGTTCATGTAGTGGAAAAAATAATACCAGCCTTGCATGATTGTGTCAAGGTTTAAGAAATAATGCAGGCACTGCCTCCCATGCCCAATGCTCTCTAAGTGGGGGTTCTTAGCCACTGATGGCAGGTCAGTGCGAACCTCAGAAAAGGGCCAGCAGGGGCAGGGAGGGGCCCTGAGAATGTTTCCTGGAGTCTGTCTCCTCACAGTGGGTGCTTTGGTCAACATGGGTTGATTCAGGGACTGATTGGCTTGCACCCTTTGGCTCTTTGGTTTAGAGTGGTGGATGTTATGTTTTTGAGGCTCCCATAGCATAGATTCTTTTGCTTCAGGAGAAGGCAATGGCATCCCACTCCAGTACTCTTGCCTGGAAAATCCCATGGACGGAGGAGCCTGGAAGGCTGCAGTCCGTGGGGTCGCTGAGGGTCGGACATGACTGAGCGACTTCACTTTACTTTTCACTTTCATGCATTGAAGAAGGAAATGGCAACCCACTCCAGTGTTCTTGCCTGGAGAATCCCAGGGACGGGAGAGCCTGGTGGGCTGCTGTCTATGGGATCGCACAAAGTCGGACACCACTGAAGTGACTTAGCAGCAGCAGCAGCGGTCAGTTGCTCAAAAGATGTATACTATCCTTTTCACTCCCTGAAGCTGACACATTTTCAGAGAGATGACAAACTATTGTACACAACAGTAAGAATTTTCAAGCTGAACTGGCCCTAATCATTTTAATCAAGCTCCCTCATTTATGTCTGAGAAAACTGAACATAGATTAAACTTGCCTAAGGCTATAGACTTGGTGGCAAAGCTGGGCCTAGAACACCATCCATCCCACCCCTACCAGCTCCTGGCTGGGTGTTTCTGCGCTGTACTGTTCTAATGTCTAGTTAATACTTGCTTGTTCCTACTTGTTATTTTAGATTCAGATGGGACAAAGTCAAGGTATAGTATGTTTTAATTTGAATGTGCCAGGCGTGTACATCCAGGACTCTTGCTCAGTCTGTTTGCATTTTATAGAATCTGGAGAGAAGTTTACTATTGCAATAGTTCATTATTCTATCTTTGCTCGAGACTTTTTATCGGTCATATCTGTGGCTTTAATCCTGAACTGTGTGTCCAGAGAACAGTTGGAATGGCACAGTACTTTGGCCACATGGCCTCATTTGCATCTTCAGTTGCTGGGATTAGGGTTGGGGGTATCAAAATAAGTTGCTGAAGGTCACACAGCTTTCGGGAAAAGTGATCCCTGTCTTATATCCAGTTGTTGCCAAATTCCAGGCTGATGACAGTCTCGATCAACACACACTTGTCAAAGGAATGAGAGAAATTGAGAGTAAAATGATGAGACTTAAAAAAAATTAACAGTCCTGCTTTTTATTCAAATTTTATAGCATTTTGACATTTTATAATTAAAATGTCCTTTTTAAAATGAAAGTATGGTCCTTGTAGATTATAGATAGTAGATCCCTCTCCCACTCATCTGTTTACTTTTAAAAATGTTTTTATTTGGCAAAATGAGAAAAAATTGGTCTTCTCTGGAAAAATTAGCATTCTATCTAGGTCCCTGAAATCCAAAATCTGGATACCAGGGGTCTATGAAGACTTTGCATCATAACTTTCCAAAATGCTTTGTGTTACTGTGGCAAGGAGCCAAGATTGCTGGCATTTAAGTAGGAGTCGGAAAATTATCTCAAGGTGTGTTCAAAGATCTCTTTCTCATTGAGAGAGAGGCTGAACCTTTTAAGTGCCTCCTTCCAACGTTAGGATGCATAGCTCCCCCTAATTGAAAATTGATTTCATTCATTTTTTTAGGCAGAAATAAAGCATTGAGGGCACTTCATGGTCTGGGTTGGTGGGTGAAGGACTGAAAGGAGACAAGAATAAAACTCTGCGCTCACTACTCCCCAACCCCCAACAGAAAAGGAACTCGAAACTGCACCCCCAACATGGGGAGGAGGAAGCTTTGGACATCCTTTTCATGTGACCGGCTAGCATGGCTTTGAAACCATGCCCCACAGCTTTAACAGAAACTGGTGACTATCAGAAATTCTTGAGCTTATCTTACAGAACAGCGGGTAAGGGAAAAGCTTTCTAAAACTTCCTTCTCCTTATAGCCTGCCCTACTTGAGCAAGCTCAAGCTCGCCTTTAATCACTTCATTGCCGATTGCGTGTCTTCATAGCTTCACATAGCCTAGGAATTTGGAATCAGCTCTTGCCCAGTTTCAACCAGCTGAGACTATTTGGGATGATTGACTCCAAAACTGGACCTGAGTAGAACACCGATTACCTGACCTTTTCCCTGCCTCCACTCATCTTTCTGAATGCCTAAGACCACTCTGCTTCTTTAACCCGTAAATATTTTCAGGCCCCTTGTCTTTGACAAGATCTCAGAGTTCTTCTCCCATCTTCTCATTTGGCTGCTTCACAAATAAACCATTTCTCTGTTGCAAACCTCATCGTCTTAGCATTTACCTTGCTGAGCATCATACAAAGGAACCTGGCCTGGTAACTGGTTTCTCCTTTGAGAGGCAAGAACTCTGCCTGAGAGGAGGTGCATTGCAAGGTGCTTGGAGAGAATTTAGGAAGCCCTTGTCAATTACCTCTGCAAAAAGTTGGCTCTCTGTTTAGTTTCTGTTATTGTTGTTGTTTAGTTGCTAAGTCATGTCCGACTCGGAGAAGAAAATGGCACTCTACTCCAGTACTCTTGCCTGGAAAATCCCATGGACGGAGGAGCCTGGTGGGCTGCTGTCTGTGGGGTCGCACAGAGCCGGACACGACTCAAGTGACTTAGCAGTAGCAGCATGTCCGACTCTTTTGACCCCATGGACTGTAGCCCGCCAGGCTCCTCTGTCCATAGGATTTCCCAGGCAAGAATACTCAGTGGGTTTCCATTTCCTTCTCCAGGGGATCTTCCTGACCCAGGAATCAAATCCTTGTCTTCTGCATTTCAGGTGGATTCTTTACCGCTGAGCCACCAGGGAAGCCCTTAATTTCTGTTAATTAGACTTTAAAATTACTTTGGAGGATGAAGCACTTATCAAGAGATTCAAATGCTTGTTCCTACTATTTAACTGGACAGCTCAATAGTGAAAAGATATAGGATGGTTTAATCAGTGAGGCGTCCCTTGGAACTCCCAGGATGAGCCATGGTTTCGTGTGTTGGTCTAGTGAGAAAGTGATGGAGATAACTCTCCAGAGTCAAAAAAAGATGCCACATATGAGAATTCCCTTACAGCCTGTTCTTTCAAAGTGCATTGATTTTCTAGGGACTTCCCTGGTGGTCCAGGGGTTAAGAATCCTCTTTCAATGCAGGGGGTGAGGGTTCGATCCATGGTCAGGGAACTAAGATCCCACATGCCTTGGAGCAACCAAGTCCTCACACTACTGAGCCCACATGTCATGACTAGACAAGCCCACGTGCTTCAACAAAGACCCGGCACAGTAAAAAGAAAAACAAAACCAGAAAATAGGTATATTGATTTTCTAAAATCCTACTTTATTCGTGTGGGTTTAAGGTAGCTAACAGAAATATGAGATTTAAAAAGCAAAAAGTTAAGGATATAGGATAATAAGAGTAGAAGGAATAAGATGATTATGAGGAAGGTGAGGCTCATCATTGAGAAATGCTGGGTGACTGCCTCTCTGAGTTTGGTACTGCTTAGGGCACTGAGGAAATAAGACAAGCCCCTACTCCAATAGAGTTTATGATGTGCTCATGTAATGTACAACAACTCTATTGAAATGCAGACCTGAATCTAGCCCATTCTTTTCCCTTTTCAATATCATTCCATTAGTTGAGTCCCAGGGACATCCTTTAATTCATTTAATTCTCTTAGACACGACTGACTTCTGCCATTAATTGTGAACTGTGATTTTTTTTTTCCCCTTTTGTACTGATTTGATACAATGTGGCAACATTTTAAATATCTTTACTGCATACTGTAGCTTCTTATCTTTCCTGAAACCAAAACAAATAACGGTATCTATTTTCCTGATGACATATATGCTCTATTTCTAGCCTTGTGTACAAATGCATTTTAGTCACATGCAATTTGTTATTGATAAAATAATTTCAGATTATTTGTAGTACTGTTTCCTGAGACTTTGAGAATCATCAACTGAAGAAGTTAAAGTCTTATTTGGACATATCTTTTAAAAAATTTTTATTTTACTTTATTTTGCTTTACAATACTGTATTGGTTTTGCCATACATTGACATGAATTCGCCATGGGTGTACATGAGTTCCCAATCCTGACCAATTCAAAGATGCTTTGTAAAAGATAACATATAGGGCTTCCCTGGTTGTCCAGTGGTTAAGAACCTGTCTTGCAATGCAAGGGATACCAGTTCAGTCCCTGGCCTGGGAAAATCCTGTATGCCACAGGCAACTGAGCTGATGAGCGGCAATGACTGAGCCTGTTCACCTAGAGCCTGTGCTCTGCAGTGAGAAGCCACCACGAGAAGCCTGCATGCCACAGCTAGAGATTTGCCCCCACTCTCTGCAAGTAGAGAAAGCCCGTGTATAGCAACAAAGACCCAACACAGCCAATAAAATAAAGAAATATGAAAAAATAAAAGTAACATATAAAATATGTTTAAACTTTTAAACATACAGATTTTAAAATAAAATCTATTTTAAAGTTTTTATTGGAGTATAGTTGACTTACTATGTTGTTTAGTTTCAGTTATACAGCATTGTGGTTGTTATATATATAGGCTTTCCTGGTGGCTCAGATGGTAAAGAATCGGCCTGCAATGCAGGAGACCTGGGTTCAATCCCTAGGTCGGGAAGATCCCCTGGAGAAGGGAATGCCAACATTCTTGCCTTGAGAATTCCATGGATAGAGGAGCCTGGCAGGCTGCAGTCCATGGGGTCACAGAGTCAGGCATGGCTGAGCAACTTATACACACATACATACATACATATATATATATATATATATACACACACACACACACACGCGCGCACGCACGCGCACACACACACACACACACACACACACACACACAATTCTTTCCCCACAAAAGTTATTACAAAATATTGAGTAGGGTTTCCCATGCTATACAGCAGGTCCTTGTTGGTTATCTATTTTATATATAGTAGTGGCATCCCACTCCAGTACTCTTGCCTGGAAAATCCCATGGATGGAGGAGCCTGGTAGGTTGCAGTCCTTGGGGTCGCTAAGTCGGACATGACTGAGCAATTTCGCTTTCACTTTTCACTTTCATGCATTGGAGAAGGAAATGGCAACCCTCCAGTGTTCTTGCATGGGGTGGGGGAGTCTGGTGGGCTGCCATCTATGGGGTTGCACAGAGTTGGACACGACTGAAGAGACTTAGCAGCAGCAGCAGCAGCAGTGAAAGTCACTTAGTTGTGTCCAACTCTTTTGTGACCCCCACGGACTACAGCCTGCCAGGCTCCTCTGTCTATGGGATTTCCCAGGCAAGAATACTGGAGTGGGTAGCCATTCCCTTCTCCAGGGATCTTCCCAAACCAGGGATTAAACCCAGGTCTCTCACACTGCAGGCAGATTCTTTACTATCTGAGCCACCATTGAAACCCATATGTGGAAGTGAAAGTGTTAGTTGCTCAGCTGTGTCCAACTCTTTGCAATCCCATGAACTATAGCCCACTGGCTCCTCTGTTCATGGAATTCTCCAGGCAAGAATACTGGAGTGTTCTTGAACCATTCCCTCCTCCAGGGGATCTTCCTGACCCAGAGATTGAACCCTGGTCTCCTGTATTGCAGGCAGATTCTTTACCATCTGAGCCACCAGGGAAGCCCATATATAGTAGTACGTATATGTTAATCCCAAGCTCCCAATTTATCTATCCTCCCCCAACTATAAGGGGATCGATCTTATAAATGATCTTTGAAATTTAAAACCTAGAATGATCTTTGAAATTAAAACATAGAATCTAAAAATGCTGATGAAACACATGGGCACTAAAGATAAAATAGACGTGGAAAAGAGAATGGTAACCCACTCTGGTATTCTTGCCTGGGAAATCCCATGGATGNTGTATCAATATGTTCTCTCTTTGTATATAAACTCATATTTTATATAAAGTAAGTCCCCTACATATAAACAAGTTCCATTCTGAGAGCATGTTCATAAGTCCAACTTGTTCCTCCAATAAAGTTATCCTAGGTACCCAGCTTTTATAACTACCACCAGACACATAAACTAACTTATGTGATTGGATGTGTGAATGCATGTTCCTATGTTTGTAAGTTCTCAACTTGAAGGTTCATGTGTAGGGGGCCTACTGTATATAAAATTTGAAGTTTGGGAAATATCTAGCAGTGCTCCCAACTTTGGAAACAGTATCCCAGTTATAACATATTTGGTTGGCGTTGTACAGAAATTAACAGCCTCCTGGTCTAGACCCAATGAACATTTTTTTCCCACTTGTATAGAGGTAACACATTGTATTAAACATGTAAGGTCTTACCTACGTAGGTTTGACTACAGAAGTTAACGAAGTATTCTCCAAATAAAAACAAAGAAGATAAGGTGTGAAAATTGATAAAGACAGGTTCTAAAGGTAGAGAATGCAGATGGAGGGACTGGCCTAGGGTAGGAGGAAGAACTCTCACCCCGGCGGAGAGGGAAAAGGAAAAGTGAAGATGGATAAGGGTGTGGATGGAGGCTGGAAAGTTAATGAAGCTCTCATCTTAGGGCTTTCATTTTCTCATTAAGATCAGAAGAGTTGTTGTCTGCTGAGATGGAGGGGCTTTGGGGTTGAGTGGGTGGGTGGCTTGAAGAGGGCTGTGGAGGCTGGAACAATTTCTGCGGAGAATGGGAGAGATCACCTGCAATGCACAAGGGAAAGGATCCTTGATCTGTGGCACTCAGAACCCAGTTGAAATGGGAGCCCCTGGTGCCATGATGGAATCGTGTGCTTTCCTTCTATGGCAGAGGAGTGTTGAGGCAGGTCACGGCATGTGTTCGGTGTCCTCAGAAGAATGAGGCAGAAGGTAGATGCTTGTGAGAGTTGGGTTCAGGTCAACTGTGTGGTCTAGGCTGGGTGGGCAGAAAATGAAGGGCTCGAGGTAGGCGTCTGTGAGGCTGAGGGGCAGACGTAGTGAGNGGCAGAGGAGTGTTGAGGCAGGTCACGGCATGTGTTCGGTGTCCTCAGAAGAATGAGGCAGAAGGTAGATGCTTGTGAGAGTTGGGTTCAGGTCAACTGTGTGGTCTAGGCTGGGTGGGCAGAAAATGAAGGGCTCGAGGTAGGCGTCTGTGAGGCTGAGGGGCAGACGTAGTGAGTGAGAACAGGGGAGAAGTGCGTGGCAAGAGGGTTGCTGTTTGAGACTGGGCTACCGGAGCTTGAGATTTCTGATATGAGGCAGTTCTGGCAAGGTTCTTGGATGTGGGGGAAACTGAAGGGAGTGGAAACAAAACCATGGGATTGGGGGGGTTTGTGCATGGTGTCTATGAGCTAGGGACATCCAAGTTTCCCAGCAAGTTGGTGGACGTGGAGGAGAGAGAAGGGGTGTTGGGCTTGAGTGTGAGGTTAGATGTTGAAAGGGAGAGGAGTGGCAGAGGCTCATGGAACCTCAGGAAAGAGGCTTTTTTCAGGAAAAGGATGAGCAAAGGTTTGGAAATGGCCCTGGGGAGTGAGGAGGAGAACACCCCCTCTTCCTGACCTTGGATCCAGTGGGAGTGGGCAGTAGAAGCTGTCAGACTGGTGTCTGTACAGTTTGCACGCTGTCCGAGGAGGGGAGGGACCGAAACCATTAGTCACACTCTGAGTCCTCAGGGGCTGGACTGTCTAGGGGGTACTTTTAACCAATGTGACCTTCTAAACCAGAGGAGCCACCTTCTAATTTGCCCAAGATTCAGAAGGGCTAGTGGTGGCCTTGGGGAGTGCTGTCCTCAGCAGAGAGCTGGGTTTCATCAGAGATCGCAGAGTGTAGAGAATGGATCAAAGATGTCATGGAGTTCACTAGGCAGTTGGGGCTTCAAATGGCCCAGAGGGAAGGTTGGTGAGAGAAGTGTGGAGATGGGGAGGAGAGGGTGGCGGTCGGAGGATGGAGCAGCCCTGAAGTGTCCTGTGGAGGAGGGGTATCTGGAGGAGCTTTCCCCAGGGAGGAGGGGCTCTGAAGCATGAACAGACTGGCTGATTCCAAGGGTCAAAAAAAAAAAAAAAAAAAAGCCACTAGCCTCCCAGGGCCAGGCTGGAGCTCCAGAATGATCCCATTTGGATATACCAGCATAGTCCTTGGACATCTACACTGGTGTCAGTATGCTTATTAAAAATGCATGCTTCTGGACCCCACCCAAGATTTGAGGACGTGACGCCTTGGTGTGCCATTATGCTCTGCTCCAAGGTGATTTTTAAGCATGTCAAAGTTTGAGAACCTCTGCCTGGGGGTCTCAATGGTCCTGGGTGCATAGCGCCTCGTGATAGTCAGTGGGGGTGATATCGATTCAGCACCTGGTACAGGGCGTGTCTGGACAATGACAGGTTTTACACACAACCCCGGGGTTGTATTGGTGACATGGGAGGGGCGTAGGAACCCGCAGAGAGTTTACTGTTAGCTGATACACTTACCATCCAGGGCGTGGGCAGCATATTGCTTTACTTTCCCCTTCACAACACCTCTCAGCCACACCTCTGGGGATCCCCCTTCTTGCTCTCGTCTCCCCCTTTTTCTCTTCCACAAACCTCTTGGTCTTTTCTATTCACAGCCTCTCTCACGGCTCTGCTGCAATTAGGGGCCCCAGGTCATTCCTGAGGCTGGTGTGTGGACCATGGGCAAGGCAGGTGTACTGACAGCCTCCCCTCACTTCCTTCAGTACTGCGCCTTGCTAACAACTTACGTCTTTTCTCTGTGTCACTGAAGGCTCCTCAGAAGTGGGGGGAGGAGAAAAGGAAAGCATGGGGTGCAAGGACCCCTGCCCCCCCTTGTCACCTGAATCTTACACTTTACGTGGGTTCCAGTCCTGCCTTGGCAGCCAGTTCTCTCCAACACTTCCAGCCCACAACTGAACTGGAATTCTCTTGAAATTCTAAGCAGAATCTGAATTAATTCAGTTCCAATTCAACATCAGAATCTGAGTAAAGCAAATGTCTATTTAGTTGGGAAGCTTTGGGCTTGCCAGGTGGCTCAGTAGTTAAGAATTCACCTGCCAACACAGGAGATGCAAGAGGTGTGGGTTCCCTCCCTGGGCTGGGAGGGTCCCCTGGAGTAGAAAATGGCAACCCACTCCAGTATTCTTGCCTGGAAAATCCCATCGATAGAGGAGTTTGGTGTGTTACGGTTCACGGGGTCACAAAGAGTCAGACAGGATGAGCACATGGGCAGTGCTTTGGCAATGCAGATGATACGCATCAGCGAATGGCAGAGGGAAAACCCTTGTGCCCTAGGGGACAGAGAAAGGAGCCCTGGCAGGGCTGGGTTTGAAACTGCCAAAAGTGGGGAAAAGGGGTGGGCTGGACATAGCGCAATAGGTGAAAGGGTAAAAAACAAATCAATAGGGCTTGCGAAATGAAATTTGCTCAGCTTAGGTGTGGAGGGGCTGATTTCCTGAGTCAGATGTTCAGGAGATGATCACGTGGCCTATGGGACCTGCGGACATCCGTAAGGTATGAGAAGGTGAAAAACAAGCAAGCAAGCGTGCAAACAAATCCCAGACCCCTGAATCCCGTTACGTGTTCAGCCTTGTAAATGAACGGAGAGAGGAAAACCTTAGGATCTGGAGGTAGAAGGGAGTGTGGCAGTTATTTAATCAAACTGACTATGTCATTTGGGTTGGTTTGGTTTCATGCTAATTTAACGAATATTGCCACACCCTTGTAGATCAGTGCTTGCCTGTGCTTCTGAGGTTCTCAGACATAACTGGACTAATGAGGATGGGGGTGGGCTGTGGGGAGAGGACATGGCAACCTGCCACTATTTTACAACAATGAATACTGAATTGTGTAGGGATTATGAAATCCTTCACTGACATGATGTGACAAGTGTGAGTAAGACACCATCCCAGCCTCTGGGGCTCTCAGGCAATCCAGGAAGAGAATCATATGGACATGTAGCAAGAGTTTAAGATGAATCCCCCAAGGACCTGTTGGATGTGGAAAGACAGTTCCACAAAAGAACAGGAAAGGGAAGAATTAAGCTCAGAATGCCTTTATATATGTTGCTTTTTTCCTCTCCTCAATAAGACTGCAAGTTCTGGGAAAGTAAATATTGTACAAGTCCCCTACATGCGAACGAGCTCTGTTCTGAGATGGTGTTCATAAGTCCAATTTGTTCGTAAGTCCAACCCAGTTAGCCAAGGTACCCAACTAATACAGTCAGCTATACAGAACTGTATGGTAATAGGTTTATAATACTTTTCACATAAATAATACATCAAAACAAACACAAAAAATAGAAAACATTTAATCTTACAGTATAGTACCTTGGAAGGTATGGTCGTACAGGACAACAGCTGGCATCCAGGGACTGGCATCAAATGAACAGGCAAGAAGAGTTACTGACTGGAGGAGAGAAAGGAAGGGGAGCTGGAGCTGGAGGAAGGTCAGCATAGGAGATGGAGGGCAAGCTGCAATGTCACTCATGCCTGACGCTGATGGATCGCACGTTCCCATCTTTGAATGTCCACAACATGAAGCTTTGTGTGTAGGGGACTGACTGTGCCCCTCTTAGTGTCTCCATGATTCTCAGCGTGCCTGGGGTTGAGCATGGAGTAGGCACTCAATATTTGCTCCTTCTTACCCATTTCACTGACTTTAGGGCTTACACCATGATCTGCATGTGTTAGGTACTTGGTTTTCTGAAATGAATAAAATTAATTTTCCCTGTCTTTCACCTCATCCCTTCATTTCTCCCCTGTCTTCCAAGGATTTATGCAACAAACCATTATTAGGATGAATCATGAAGTGGTCAATGATATTAAAGTTCAGCTTCACTGATGAGAAATTTCACTTAAAGTATCAGCAGAGATGAATGAAAGTAATTCCCAACATTAATGAGGCCGCAGGTAAATGAAACTTCTATAAATGGTTAATGGGGGAGTACTTGTGCAGTGTTTTTGAGAAGGCAAACTGATGCTCTGTCGATAGCCTTAAGACGCACATATCTCTACATATTTACCCTAAGGAGAAAAATTACTGTGGAGTGGAGAAAGATAAACAGCATTCTTCATGCTAGTGAAAGTGGAAAACATGTTAGGACTGTGTGATTAGCATCTTCAAAGCAACCTATAATAATGTGGTAGAAATGTATTTGAAAAAATGGGAGCATATTAAGGATGGGTTAAATTTTTTAAAAAATAAAAAGCACCAGCTTAGAAAGCGAGAGCAAAAGGCATTCTGGAATTCTGGCTGGTCCCTTACTGGCTGTGTGACCTCAGGAAAATTACTTGACCTCTTGTGCCCTTTGATTTTCTCTTCTGTAAAATGGAGCCGTGGTTCTCTGCTTTGCAGGGTTGCTGTAAGGACTGTTGACACGTACACAGAACAATAGAACACTTGGTTCTGAGACTGATGTGTGTTGGATGCTCAATCAATAGTGGCTTTTATTACCCAATTTCTGCTTTATAAAAAGATACGTATTTGCACATGTGAAAGAAAGACCAGCAGAATTTACAGCAAGATGTTACTAGTGTTATCTCTGACTGGTGCTACTCTAGTGATTTTTCTTTCCTTCCTTGGGTTTTTCTCTTTTATCAAATTTTCTACAGTGAACATGGTAGGAAATGATATTAATATTATAATCAGAAACAGGACTTAGAAAAGAAGCAGTCCTGGGCTTGTACTAAAACATGAAAGAAATGGAGATGAGCTAGTGACTCACCTGTGCTAGGTTATAAGAGACCTTAGGGATCGTTTGTTTAATTTCATTGTACAGCTGAGGAAACTGAGGTGCCAAGAGAGGAGTGTATAAGGTTGAATATGAATTAGTACTGAGCATCATTATTTCCTGAGCCAGTACTTTTTCTTGCTTTCCTTTTCTTTTTCTATTGGAGTATAATTGCTTTACAACGTGATGTTAGTTTCTGTGGTACACTGAAGTGAATCAGGCTTGTGTATACATATATCCCCTTCTTCTTAAGCCTCCCTCCCACCACCCCCATCCCAGCCCTCTAAGTTATCATAGAGTACTGAGCGGAGCACTTTGTGCTATATTAGCTGGCTATTTTACATAGTGTATATTATATATAGGGCTTCCTTGATGGCTCAGTGGCAAAGAATCCGCCTGCCAATGCAGGCGATGTGAGTTCAATCTCTGAGTCAGAAAGATCCCCTGGAGAAGGAAATGGCAACCCCCTCCATTATTCTTGCCTGGGAAACTCCATGGACAGAGGAGCCTGGAGAGATACAAGTCCATGGAGTTGCAAGAGGGTCAGACATGACTTAGCGATTAAACATCGAATACATATGCGTCAATCCCAACCTCCCAGTTCCTCCCACCCTCCCCTCCCCTCACTGTGTCCCTCACCCAGTGATTTTTCAACGACACTCATCTGTCTTCGAGGATTTGGGGCTCAAGAAAGGGGTGACTTTAGCCCTGGATATTCCCCCAACCTCTGGAGTCACCAGAAGAATCGCAAATCTCTAGAATCTTCTGAATCTCCTGGGGGAGAGACTTCTGTGTCCTTTCCTCTCTCCAGGAAGGGCAGTGTCAGGTAGGGTCCATTACTGGAATCTTCTACTTTCTACCGTCCAAGTGTGAGCAAGTTCCTTCTCCAATTTTGTTTTTTAATTCATTAAATGGAGACAGCAACGTCACTGGAAATCTTTGGCATGTTTCTGAGCCAGGTCACTCTCCCGGGAGGGCAGAGTTATCTGCTGACCAGCACATGCATGTTCCGAGAGCACATCCAACCCCTCGTGTCTAAAAGGGACTTGCTGTCTTACCTCCCGAACCTGTTTCTCCTCCTGTAGTCCACCTTGGAAAATGGCAGCACCAGAATCCATGGTGTCATCCTCCACATCACCTTTTTTTTTTTTTTTAATTTATTTAACTTGAATTTTATTGGAGTATAGTTCATTTACAATGTTGTGTTTGTTTCAGGCGTACAGCAAAGTGACTCTGTTATACAAACACACGTATTCATTAAGATTTTTTGAGATTCTTTTCTCGTATAGGTTATCACAGAATATTGAGTTGAGTTCCCTGTGCTATTCAGTAGGTCCTTGTTAGTTACTTATCTTGTGTACAGCAGTGTGTGTATGTTCACCCCAAGCTCCTGACCTGTTCCTCCCTTCCCTGCCACATTTCCCCTTTGCTAACCAAAAGTTTGTTTTCAATCTCTGTAAGTCTGTCTCTGTTTTGTAAATAAGCTCACTTGTATCTTAAAAAAAAAAATTAGATTCCACGTATGAGTGCTATCATATGCTATTTGTCTCTCTGTGTCTGACTTTACTCAGTATGACAATCTCTAGGTCCACCCATGTTGCGGCAAATGGCATTATTTCATTCTTTTTAATGCCCGAATAATGTTCGTTATTCAATGAACATTATACAATGGAACAATGTCCATTGTGTCTATGTACCACATCTTCTCAATCCAGTCTTCTGCCAGTGGATGTCTAGGTTGCCTCCATGTCTTGGCTAGTGTAGACAGTGTCACAGGGAACACTGGGGTGCATGTACCTTTTTGAATCAAGGTTTTCTTTGGAAAAATGCCCAGGAGAGGGATTGCTAGATCACATCTTCTGAACCCTTATTGACTGGTTGCTAAGTCTTGCTGAGTAGCCTATAAACAACTCACATTCAGGCAATTGGTACTGATTAGCACAAGGCACTCTCCATCTGGAAAGTGGGAGAGTAGGAGGAAATACAAGAATGAGCCAAACTGTCCTGGAGGAGCTTATCCTTGGGAGAGGGTTTCAGGGACGTAAACAGCAGTAAAATCAGGTAGAGAGGGATCATCACCATAAGCAAAGGCCAGCTAATGAGACGTGGGGCTTGAGATGAAGGGGAGATTAGTTCTAGTGGGGCTCGGTGGAGGAGAAGAGCACTCACTTGACCTGGACCTTGAGGGTGGTGTAAGGATTTGGACGTGCATGAAGGCTTCGGGAAGGAAGGCCCAGGGATGACCAAGGAGGAGGAGAGCCTCGTGGGCGAGGGGAGCAGGAGTGGGAGGCAGGTGAGGTCAGCAGGGCTGGTGTGAGCAGAAGGCCTTGACCTCACATTCAAGCCTCCTAACCACAGAGTTGAAGGTCTGAGTGACCAGGAAGAGAAGATTCCAAGGACATCATTGTCACTCCTCGGGGATGCTGGTGCTATATATTTAATCCATTCTGTGAGATTCCCTGAGTCCTACTCTGTGACAAGGACCAGGCTAGGTGGTGAGCAAGACATCACTGGCCCCATGGACTGTACAGTTTAGTAGTGCAGACAGGCCATTAAGAAGCAAACACCTTAACTGAAAACTCTGATATATGTCAGCAGAAGCAGAGTTACCCAAAGCTGATGGAGCTTATCCTTCAAGGTCTCTACCTTGCACGTGGGCCTAGCTGTTTTGAATTTGTGATTTTGTGACCTTTTTCTTTTTAAAATTATTTATTTGCCTGTGTTGGGTCTTAGTTGCAGCAAGCAGAATCTAGTTTCTGGACCAGGGATCGAACTTGAGCCCCCTGCATTGGGAGTGTGGTATCTCAGCCGCTGGACTGCCAGGGAAGTCCCTGTAACCTTCTTGTTAGAGTCAGCCTTTGGCATGGCATGAGCTTCAGGTCCCATAGAACCTGGAGGTGCCTGGCACTCTGGATGGAGACCCAGGAAGCAGGAAGGAAGGCTGCTCAGATGGGCATGTCACCAAGCATCTCAGCGCAGGCTGATCTCACAGGCTGGCCTATGTTGCATTTTACTTTATATCCTGCACCTGTGACATCGTATGCCTCCCTCTTCTTCCCGTGGCTGTGCTTCGGCTGCAGGATCCTCTTCTCTGTTCCTCTAACACTTTTCTCAGCTCAAGGCCTTTCACAAGTTTCCGCCTAGAAGTCTTTCCCTCAATTCCTTGCACTGAAGGCTCCTTCTTGGTTTTGTTTCAGGTCTCCGGGTTAAACGTCCCACTGTCAGTGGTGATGGGAGGTGCTCCACAGCCTTGCTAATATTTGGAATCCTCATACTTTAATGTTTTGCAAATTCGGTGTGAAGCAGTATCTCATTGTTTGAAGGACTATTTCCTTTATAGAACAGTTCTAGTGTGGCCCTCTTGGCTTTCTCTTTGCTCATTTCTCTATTTGGTTGCTTGCCATTTTCTTATCGGTTTGTAGGAGTTCTTTACAATACTGGGGACTGAACATTTTTGGTTATATGTATTATATTGCTCCTCAAAATATGGGCTTGTCATTTACCTTTCTTTGTGGTGTGTTTTGTTAAGCGCGCATTTTTCATTTTAACATAGTCACATTTATGGGGCTCCCCTGGTGGCTCAGCGGTAAAGAATCTGCCTGCAGTGCAGGAGATGTAGGAGATGTGGACTCAATCCCAGGTTGGGAAGGTCCACTAAGGGAGGAAATGGTAACCTACTCTAGTATTCCTGCCTGAAGAATCCCACATACAGAGGGGCCTGGCGGGCTAGAATCCATGGGGTCGCAAAGAGTTGGAGATGACTGTGTGACTGAGCATGGATACACTTTTATAATTTTTTATGGGCAGTTTTTTGTTTGTTTTGAGTCTTTTAAAAAGGACCTTCTCCTTTCATGAAGTATTAAAAAGATATCCTTCTTTTAAGTATTAAAAAGGTATATTTTCTTCTGAAGTTGGGAAGATTTACACGTCGCCTTTGGATCTTTAATTTACCAGAGATCTATTTTTGTGGCTAAAGGAGATAAGAACAGAATGTTTCCCCCAGGTAGCTAATCAGTTACCTCAAAAGCATTCCATCTCCACGGATCTGTAATGCCAGTGATGAGTGTGGGGTGGGATATTTAGATAGAAAGATACGGAAGCCCTCTTTGATAAGGGAACTTTGAGCTTAGAAGAGAGAAAAACAAACACAGAAGCCTTGGGGTGAGACACCCTAAGTGTCGGAGCAATGGCCAGGAGTCAGTGTCGTGGTCAAGAGGCTGGAATGGCATGCTCACTGCAGGCGATGTCATGAAGGAACTTGAAGGTCACAGTAAAGGCTTCACATTTTGGCAGCTGCTGGAGGGCTTTAAGCAGGGAATGACGTGGTCAGATTTACGTCTTGTGATGACCACGTTGGCCGCTGCATGAAGATAATGCTGTCATGGGGCTAGATATCAGTTAAGAAGCAAGAGATCGTGGCAGTAGGAACAGGGAGGGTGGGAATTCAATTCCAGGGTGGATCTTGAAGGTTGAATGAAGAGCACCTGCTGGTAGATTGGATGTAGGGTGTGAGAGAAAGAGGCTAAGACCTTGTCACTATTTTTTGCACTTTCTTCTTCTGAAACTCCTAATTGAATGTTTTCTAGATCCTCTTGGTCCATCTGCTATCTTAGCTGATCTGTATATCTTCCATCTCTTTGTGCTCTGGCTGCATTCTTGGTAAATTCTAAGGTCAGTCAGTTCAGTTGCTCAGTCATGTCCGACTCTTTGCAACCCCATGANTATTTTTTGCACTTTCTTCTTCTGAAACTCCTAATTGAATGTTTTCTAGATCCTCTTGGTCCATCTGCTATCTTAGCTGATCTGTATATCTTCCATCTCTTTGTGCTCTGGCTGCATTCTTGGTAAATTCTAAGGTCAGTCAGTTCAGTTGCTCAGTCATGTCCGACTCTTTGCAACCCCATGATTGTAGCACACCAGGCCTCCCTGTCCATCACCAACTCCCAAAGTTGACTCAGACTCATGTCCATTGCATCAGTGATGCCATCCAGCCATCTCATCCTCTGTNTCCACGGATCTGTAATGCCAGTGATGAGTGTGGGGGTGGGGACTGATCCGCCACAGATGGGCTTCTTAGAAATGAAGTTGATGTCCTGTGGGAATCCTGTGGAACTGTCCCATGTGTTTCCTGGGTATCAGCCCTCCACCTCCACTCCCTCATCATGCTTGGGGAGGGGGGCTGGTTCTTCTCCAACCATGAATCCACACCACTAAGGTGCTAAGTCATTGAGCTGCAACCATTAGACTTGGACGAGTCTCAATCACAAGGCATTGGGGTGGCATGTTCCCACCAGGGACAGTGAGCCTGGATTCTGTCACATTGTACTGCTCTTACGTCCCAGCCAATGGTTAAGTTACGTCTGACTCTTTGTGATCCCACGGATTGCAACACACCAGGCTCCTCTGTCCCCCACTATCTCCCAGAGTTTGCTCAAATTCATGCTCACTGAGTCAGCGATGCTATCTAACCATCTCATCCTCTGCTGCCCCCTTCTCCTTTTGTCTTCAATCTTTCCCAACATCAGGTTCTTTTCTAAAGAGTTGACTCTTTGCATCAGGTGGCCAAGTATTGGAGCTGCAGCTTCAGGATCAGTTNGTTTGCTCAAATTCATGCTCACTGAGTCAGCGATGCTATCTAACCATCTCATCCTCTGCTGCCCCCTTCTCCTTTTGTCTTCAATCTTTCCCAGCATCAGGTTCTTTTCTAAAGAGTTGACTCTTTGCATCAGGTGGCCAAGTATTGGAGCTGCAGCTTCAGGATCAGTTCTTCCAATGAATATTCAGGGTTGATCTCCTTTAGGATTGACTGGTTTGATCTCCTTGCAGTCCAAGGGACTCTCAAGGGTCTTCTCTAGCACCATAATTTGAAAGCAACAGTTCTTCAGTATTCAGCCTTCTTTATGGTCCAACTCTGACATCCATACATGACTACGGGAAAAAACATAGCTTTGACTATATGGACCTTTGTCGGCAAAGTTATGTCTCTGCTTTTTAATGCGCTGTCTAGGTTTGTCATAGCTTTTCTTCCAAGGAGCCAGTGTCTTTGAATTTCATAGCTGCCATCACCATCCAGTGATCTTGGAGCCCGAGGAAAGAAAATCTGGGACTGCTTCCACTTTTCCCCTTCTGTTTGCCACGCAGGCTTCTCTAGTCCTCAGATCTAGTGTCTGAGAGTCAGGGTCCCTCTCCCACAGTCTCAGGTCTCACTGTGCTGGACTTCCCTGAGCTGCCCTAAGAGCGAAAGACTTGAGACCTGCTCCTCTCTGTGGCTCACCCAGCGGGTGTGGCCCCAGCAGCCAGGGCCTGGGCTCCTTGGTCCTTGCCTTTATTTGCCAGATGAACATTACACCTTCATTTATCTCTCAACTTTCCTCAACATACTTCCATGAGTCTTTTATGCTGCTCCCTAAAACTGACTTCATTCGGATGGGGTCACATGTAGATTATTGATGTGTTTGCCTCTTATTCTTAGCATTTGGTTTCTACATGCGTTTCACAGTTTTTGATATGCAGGCTCATTTGGATTTGGGAGCTTTGGGATTTTCTTTTTTCTCTTTTTCTTCCTATGTGTCCAGCCCTACCTGTTTCAAGCTGTTGCAGTTGGTTCCTCACTGCCCCCTTAGACTCTGGTCTGGGGACAGGCCTTGTGCTGCTGGCTGGTGGTTGAGGTGGGGTGGGCACGGTAGGCTCTTGTAACTCGGTTCCCAGAAGAAAGGCTTGGTCCTCCAGCTCGCTGGGCCCACAGCTTCCTAGGAAGCTATCACTCGGGACTGCACTGGGCCGCAGGTTTTTCAGCTTCCTTTCTGGATTACGGGTGACCCCACCCAAAGCTGACTCTAAGCAGCCGAGCACTGTTGGTCCTTCTTTTGCGGTTGTTGTTAGAGCTGAGCCCCCTGACACTGCCAGCTTCCAGACCTAAAACCCAGGAGCCGAGAGCTTCAGCTGTGTTCACTTCTTACCCAAAGAGGTTTAGTATTACTTTTTTCAGTCCAACTAGGTCTTTTGGTTTTTCCCTTTTTATATTTGGCAGTGTGTCTGGGGCAGCATGGTGCAGCTTAGCTGGACTCAGTGTGCTCTCCTGACCCAGTAGGTAGTCTTTTAGTCCACGGTGGCCATGCACTAAGGAATGGCTCTGAAAACCTCAGTGGGACGGCTTCTCCCCAAGCAGCCACACCCACTGAGGGCATGTGGCGATAAGACCAGCAGATAGCCTCTCAGAGGGCAGGGGGGTGCAAGGGACACTCAAGTCACTTTTTTTCTTCCTGTGTACTCAGAGGCCATGAGACCAACCCTCTGCACAGTACAGGTGTCCCCTCTACACTGCCTCCAGAGACGGGCAAGGTCAGCTGGGTTAGCCCCCTGTCAGAGCCACCTGCAGTTGCGCAGCTTTGTCTTCGGGAGGGAGCCCTTCTGGTATCGAGCATCAGAGTTTCTCCTGTAGCTCCCGGCCAGAAGTTTCATCTGCAGCACTGAGTAGGCGAGCCCCTTCCCATCTCCCCTCAGCTGTCTGAGGGCAGCAGTAGCCTTCCTTCCCTGACTCCCTCATTCAACCTCCTCTGCTGTGCCCAGTGTGTGTGTGTGTGTGTGTGTGTGTGTGTGTGTGTGTGTGTGTTCACTCTGCAGGAACTCAGGGTTATCACACGGACTTTGTAAAACACGGGCTTGTCCTGACCAAGGAGGAGAGACAGACCATTTAGCTCCTGAGAAGGTGGTGCCTACTGACATCTCTTAAAGAGGAAGACGGGGAATGGGTTTCCTCACATCTGGTCTCAGCTCCGTGGCACTGGTAGCAAAGAACCCACCTGCCAATGCAGGAGACATAAGAGACACAGGTTCGATCCCTGGGTTGGGAAAGAGCCCCTGGAGGAGGAAATGGCAACCCACTCCAGTGTTCTTGCCTGAAGAGTCCCAGGGACAGAGGAGCCTGGTGGGCTACAGTTCAAGGGGTCCCAAAGAGACATGACTGAAGCGTCTTAGCACACGTACATGCATGATCCCTGGTAGGCAGCTAGCTAAGATATGGTTTTTCCAGTAGTCACGTATGGATGTGAGAGCTGGACTATAAAGAAAGCCGAGAATTGATGCTTTTGAACTGTGGTGTTGGAGAAGACTCTTGAGAGTCCCTTGGACTGCAAGGAGATCCAACCAGTCCATTCTGAAGGAGATCAGCCCTGGGATTTCTTTGGAAGGACTGATGTTGAAGCTGAAACTCCAATACTTTGGCCACCTGATGTGAAGAACTGACTCATTTGAAAAGACCCTGATGCTGGGAAAGATTGAGGGCAGGAGGAGAAGGGGATGACAGAGGATGAGATGGTTGGATGGCATCACTGACTCAATGGACCTGATTTTGAGTAAACTCTGGGAGTTGGTGATGGACAGGGAGGCCTGGCGTGCTGCAGTCCATGGAGTCACAAAGAGTCGGTCGGATGTGTCTGAGCGGCTGAACTGAACTGAATTGAAAGATATGCTTCACAAGGAAGCATCTCCCTCTAGTGGCTACCAAGGTGTATCTCATGATGCTTTCTTCGCTGTTTGGTCCATGAAGATTCCCTTACAAAGTTAAGAAGATCCACTGAGCTGTGGGTGGGAAAGCTGAAGACTGCAAAGACCCCATCTGACTTTCTGACTAAAATGAACTGATTTTGCAGTGGTGACTGGTGAGAGAGACAGAGAAGGAGAAAGAGGGAAAGAAAGAGGGAGGGAGGGAGGGAGGGGATGTGGGAGGGACGAACAGAGAGTGAGAGTGAATTTAGCTTCCATTTCCAGGTTTCTCATAATTTCCTGAAGCCAAAATTTGCAAATTGTTATATTTGTTGGTGGCCCAGACAGCAAAGAATCTGCCTGCAATGCAGGAGACCTGGATTTGATCCCTGAGGGTCGGGAAGATCCTCTGGAGAAGGGAATGGCTACCCACTCCAGTACTCTTGCCTGGAGAATCCCATGGACAGCAGAGCCTGGCAGGCCACAGTCCATGGGGTTGCAGAGAGTTAGACATGACTGAGTGACTAACATTACTTTCATACATACGCTAAAATGGATATTATCCTCAGAAACTCCAGAACAGCAGTTTCTCTTTTATGTGGCTTCCTTATTAATTGGCTCCTTTGATTTTCTCTGTTGGTCTCTACTTGCTAAGTGGTTTAGTTGAGTCCCTTTAGTTGCAGTGAACAGACTCCTTTATACCAGTTGGAGGGAAGTTGGAGAAGATGTTAAAAGGACGGAGGAGCATCAGAGGAGAAGAGATGTCTATAGAGCCTGCCTTTTGGACCTAAGGTCATATCAGGGCAGGATTTCCCGGGATTTTGCCCTGTCTAGTTCTCCCCAATAAGGTGAAACTTGTCTCCTCTCCATTTTCTGCTTGCTTGAATTCGCCCTTGCCTTTTCTCTACATCCTAGCTTCTGCTTGTTCATGATTTTGGTTTACTCTGAGCTCATTGTGGTCCCTCTGGCATCTCTCCTGTCCCTCCACTTTGTGAGATTCCAGCCTCAGCGCTTACTACCAACTGACTTATTTCCTTGGCATTTTCTAGTTCTGTTTCTTGAGACAGAAGTCTGGTTGATGCCACCACCTTTTCAGAGGGTACTAAAAAGGGGTACATCAAAAATCTCTGGCTAGCCAGTGAATTGGCCATTTGGGGTTCTGCTTCCCGTTGCAATCATCTGGGCAGGGGAGGGTGTGATACAAAACAGAAGCACCTGAGAATGTCTTTGCAGAAGGGCCCAAGGCCAGGCAGTTTATTCCAGAAGGGCATGTGGGCATGACACATCATAGGGGTCTCCCATCAGGAAGCTTCTCCCATCTTGGTGGGATTCATCTACTCTATTTGTCCTGTTGTGTTTCTCATCCTCTCTGTGTGGTCAGTGTTGAGGAGCACAAAGAATAGCTTGTGTGATCCTAAGGTGGAAATAACCAGGACTTTCTTTGTAGGCGGGTTGATTAATTGGCTGATGAGGGACAATGTCACACTGGGGCAGAGGAGACAGGCAGTGAGGCTGGCAGTCAGCTGCTAACTGATAGAGCACGTTTGTTTGCATTTCAAAAAAGGCACCTCTTCCTCAAGATCCTTCGCTGACATCCTCCAGAAAACTGCTGTAGAGACCAAACAAACTGTGAGGACCACAGGGTGAAAGGAGCTCTCAGGATTTAAGCAGAGTCTTTGGAGGTGGTTTTGTGGGGGACGCTAAATCCGCTGTCTCCCCAGATTGCTGGGATTCTGCTTACAGTCACCTTTCCTTTGCTATCAACATTTCGTGAATTTCAACATTTATTGACTTTGTAAGTGGCGAGCAGTGGACTTGCTTTATTTGGTAACAAGGAGCTGTGTGTCGGGCACTGACCCTGCTGTCTGTGCTGCCTGCCAGGCTCACACTGAGTGCCACATGCATCTCAGCCAGCCAGGCCTCTACAGCGTCCTCGCAAGGATCTCACGTGGCCATGCAACAGGGGTCCTGCCCGATCAGCGGACGCAAGTGCATAGACTTGATATATACAAAATATGGGGGGGGCAGGGAGTGGAGAAGATAAGCAGTTATTGGACATTTTCTGTATGCTGGGGGCTGTGCTGTTTCCTATACATTGTTCATAGTTTTGCATCAAGTCTGTTGTATCTATGATGAGCCTCGTTTTACAGCTAAGGAAACTGGGCTGAGGGGTTCCACCATGGCTGCTGCAAGCCGTGTATTTTCATCGCTCCAAGAGATGCCCTTCACTTTGTAACTGAAGCGGCATGGTGGTTAGAGGTGCGGCCAGTGTCACCCGCTCAAGCCTCACGATGAGGCAGGGGAAGAGCTGGGATTCAGACCCAGGCCACAGCTCATGCCCCTTCTGCTGCGCTGATCTCGTGGAGAGCCCATAGGAGTGTGTGCTAAGTCATCTGTCGTGTCAGACTCTTTGGGCTATGGACTCTATGGACTGTAGCCTGCCAGGCTCCTCTGTCCGGGGCAGTCCCCAGGCAAGAATCCTGGAGTGGGTTGCTGTGCCCTCCTCCAGGGGATCTTCCTGACCCAGGGATCCAATGCAAGTCTCTTGCGTCTCCTGCATTGGCATGCAGGTTCTTTACCACTAGCGCCACCTGGGAAGCCCTCCACCCGCCCCCCACCCCCCATAGGAATAAGCAACTGAATTTAGTTTTATCCCTTCCTTAGAAAGTTTCATTTACATATTCTGAAATTAACTGCAGGAAATATAGAATTTGATCCAAGATCACAGCAACTTCTCAGAAAGAAAAACGAGCATGTGCTTACTATGTACCACTCACGTCCCAGGTGTTGGGCTGTTAAGACCCAAATCCCCACTGGAGGCTGTGCTGGACTGGACTGTGAGCCAAATGATATGCCTCCAGGGTATGACAAAGTCAACCTGAAAACTGGATTTAGTTCCAAGTTGGAGGTTCTCTACCCACAGATAGGTGGTTTTAAATGGTCTGGCATCGACTCAGCGTCTCAGTTCTCTAAAGCTCCCTGAGTGATTCTACGGTAAGCCAAAGCTAAGGAGCGCTGATCTAGTCCAGCCCTTTAACATAGAGTAGGTCAGAAAAGGAGCCCAGGGGCCAGTGACTTGCTCAAGACCACTCACCGGAGAGTGTTGCTTTTGAGTGTGTGCTGGTTCCTACTGGACCCTCTGCATGCTGGGAAGGGACAGAGAAGGGATGGGTCACCTGTTAGAAGAGACAGGCCATTGGTAGTGCAGGGGAGGCATTTAGTTGTGCCCAGTACCTGCTCTTAACCATCGCATCATATGAAATTGATCCTTACAGGGCATGATCACTATTGTGAGCTGGAATCAGGTGAGATTCATGACAGGAAACAGCCTGCTGTCATTGGTTAGGATGAAACGAAAAGCGATGGTAAGAAAAAATCCCAGGAATACAGTGGCTTAAAGACCATCGTAGTTTATTTCTTTGTCATTCAACAATCTACAGTGAATAGATGAGTGTGTTTATTCCACAAGGGCAGTCAGGAAGCCGGCACCACCCCCAGAGCATTAGGACTGCTGCCTAAGCTGGCTTGCAGGCACTTCTGGGTTCCAGAAAGAAGCATGTGGGATGTGTCTTTTTTTTTGACCACACCACGCGGCATGTGGAATCCCCTAGTTTCCTGACCAGGGATGGAACCCATGTCCCCTGAGTTGGAAGCTTAGAGTCTCAGCCACTGGACTGCCAGGGAAGTCCACACGTGGATGTATTTTAAGTGACACACATCACTTTTGCTCATTTTTCCAATGGTGAGAATTTAGTCCCCTGGAAGCAAGGGGCATTGGGTAAAGTATTCCTTTCCGGTAGCCAGTGTCCGACTACAGTTCTAGTCCTCTATTAAAAGGAGAAAGATTTTAGTGACCAACGAGTGTCTCCACAGTAGCCCTCAAGGGCATTTATTCCTGGCATCTCCCTTCAGTCACTCTTCCATTCAAGAAGCATTTTTGGCACGTTCTATGAGTGGGGCAGGCACGTGAGAGGGAGCACAGAGCAGGGGAAACTCGGTTGGATGTATTAAGTCCAAGAACATTCTCTAGAGGCAGCAGTGTTTGGACTGAGTTTTGAGGATGAGTAAGAACTGCAAAGACGAATATGCCAGGTGGAAGATGCAGCTGTACCAAGGCCTGGAAGTGGATGGGAGTGGGTGGGAGAAGGGAATATTTGAATGCAGCAGAGTGGCTGGAGGTGGGCTAGAGAGGACTTTGCAAAGTCAGACCATGTGGACTCCCACCTGATGAAGCGAAAGAGCACAAAGTAGCCTTATCTTCTTTCTTTCTTCCTTTCTTTGTCTTCCTCTTTCCCTCCCTCCCTCTCTCCCTGTCTCACCCTCTCTCTCTCCCTTCCTTCTGTTGACTGAAATAAAAACGCACAATGAGTTTCGAGTTTATGTAGGAACTTACTGAGGCCTAGGGCTGGGGAGATGGGGCTTCCCTGGTGGATCAGACAGCAAGGAAACTACCTGCAATGTCAGAGACCCAGGTTCGATCCCTGGGTGGGGAAGATCCCCTGGAGGAGGGAATGGCAACTCACTCCAGTACTCTGGCCTGGAGAATGCCATGGGCAGATGAACCTGGCGGGCTACAGTCCATGGGGCCGCAAAGAGTCAGACACGGCTAACACTTTCGTTTCACTTTTTCACTCTCGCAGATGGGGAGACAGACTCTCAGATAGCTCTGAGGAGCTGCTCCAGACAGGATGGGGGTGAGAAGATCAGCAGATGCGTGATTTTGGAGAAGGGTTACATGCCGTCAGGCACACATCTTGGTGGAAGGTTGCTGTTAGTCACCAGGCACAGGTATCTCAGTAACTAATTTTAGTGTTTTTCTAAGTGTGGGAAGATGCAAGAATCTGGATTCATGAAATTTTCTCCTGAAACTATCTCACTATCTGAGGGCCTGTTCTGCTTGTTTTCTCAGGGCACAGAATACCTCATTCCTGATCTTTGCCCTGAATTCCTTTCCAGGTGTATTGTAGGTAGAAGTGGATGGTGGGCAACATGTGTTGTTTTTTTCCTTTCTATTCTCCCTTCTTCCCTTCTTCTTCTTCTTTTTAACGTATTTTGTATTGCGGTGTAGCTGATTAACAGTGTTGTGATAGTTTCAGGTGAGCAGCAAAAGGACTCAGCCCTACATATACTGATGGAGGTGCAGGTATCCATTCTCCCCCAAACTCCACCCCCATCCAGCCTGCCACATAACACTGAGAAGAGCTCCATGTGCTAAGGTCCCTGTTGAATATCTGNAAATCCCAGGAATACAGTGGCTTAAAGACCATCGTAGTTTATTTCTTTGTCATTCAACAATCTACAGTGAATAGATGAGTGTGTTTATTCCACAAGGGCAGTCAGGAAGCCGGTACCACCCCCAGAGCATTAGGACTGCTGCCTAAGCTGGCTTGCAGGCACTTCTGGGTTCCAGAAAGAAGCATATGGGATGTGTCCTTTTTTTTGACCACACCACGCGGCATGTGGAATCCCCTAGTTTCCTGACCAGGGATGGAACCCATGTCCCCTGAGTTGGAAGCTTAGAGTCTCAGCCACTGGACTGCCAGGGAAGTCCACACGTGGATGTATTTTAAGTGACACACATCACTTTTGCTCATTTTTCCAATGGTGAGAATTTAGTCCCCTGGAAGCAAGGGGCATTGGGTAAAGTATTCCTTTCCAGTAGCCAGTGTCCGACTACAGTTCTAGTCCTCTATTAAAAGGAGAAAGATTTTAGTGACCAATGAGTGTCTCCACAGTAGCCCTCAAGGGCATTTATTCCTGGCATCTCCCTTCAGTCACTCTTCCATTCAAGAAGCATTTTTGGCACATTCTATGAGTGGGGCAGGCATGTGAGAGGGAGCACAGAGCAGGGGAAACTCGGTTGGATGTATTAAGTCCAAGAACATTCTCTAGAGGCAGCAGTGTTTGGACTGAGTTTTGAGGATGAGTAAGAACTGCAAAGAAGAATATGCCAGGTGGAAGATGCAGCTGTACCAAGGCCTGGAAGTGGATGGGAGTGGGTGGGAGAAGGGAATGTTTGAATGCAGCAGAGTGGCTGGAGGTGGGCTAGAGGTGGGCTAGAGAGGACTTTGCAAAGCCAGACCATGTGGACTCCCACCTGATGAAGCGAAAGAGCACAAAGTAGCCTTATCTTCTTTCTTTCTTCCTTTCTTTGTCTTCCTCTTTCCCTCCCTCCCTCTCTCCCTGTCTCACCCTCTCTCTCTCCCTTCCTTCTGTTGACTGAAATAAAAATGCATAATGAGTTTTGAGTTTATGTAGGAACTTACTGAGGCCTAGGGCTGGGGAGATGGGGCTTCCCTGGTGGATCGGACAGCAAGGAAACTACCTGCAATGTCAGAGACCCAGGTTCGATCCCTGGGTGGGAAAGATCCCCTGGAGGAGGGAATGGCAACTCACTCCAGTATTCTAGCCTGGAGAATGCCATGGGCAGAGGAACCTGGCAGGCTACAGTCCATGGGGCTGCAAAGAGTCGGACACAGCTAACACTTTCGTTTCACTTTTTCACTCTCGCAGATGGGGAGACAGACTCTCAGATAGCTCTGAGGAGCTGCTCCAGACAGGATGGGGGTGAGAAGATCAGCAGATGCGTGATTTTGGAGAAGGGTTACATGCCGTCAGGCACACATCTTGGTGGAAGGTTGCTGTTAGTCACCAGGCACAGGTATCTCAGTAACTAATTTTAGTGTTTTTCTAAGTGTGGGAAGATGCAAGAATCTGGATTCATGAAATTTTCTCCTGAAACTATCTCACTATCTGAGGGCCTGTTCTGCTTGTTTTCTCAGGGCACAGAATACCTCATTCCTGATCTTTGCCCTGAATTCCTTTCCAAGTGTATTGTAGGTAGAAGTGGATGGTGGGCAACACGTGTTGTTTTTTCCTTTCTATTCTCCCTTCTTCCCTCCTTCTTCTTCTTTTTAACGTATTTTGTATTGCGGTATAGCTGATTAATAGTGTTGTGATAGTTTCAGGTGAGCAGCAAAGGGACTCAGCCCTACATATACTGATGGAGACACAGGTATCCATTCTCCCCAAAACTCCACCCCCATCCAGCCTGCCACATAACACTGAGAAGAGCTCCATGTGCTAAGGTCCCTGTTGATTATCTATTTTAAATGTAGCAGTGCGGACATGTCCAGTATTCATGACAGCACTGTTCCCAATAGCCAAGACATGGGAGCAACCTAAACGTCCATAGGCGGAGGAATGGGTAAAGAAGGTCATACATATGTATACAAGGGATTATTACTCAACCATTAAAAGGAACGAAATAGTGACATTTTCAGCAACATGGATAGACCTAGAGACTGTCATCCTGAGTGAAGTAAGTTGACAGAGAAGGGGAAATATCGTATGACATCCCTGGTATGTGGAATCTAAAAGGTAATGAGACAAATGACCTTACAAAACAGAAGGAGACTTACGGGCATAGAGAACAAACTTATGGTTGCCAGGGGGAGGGATGAGGCAAAGGGATAGTTAGGGAGTTTGGGATGGACATGGACACACTTTCTTCCTTTTTATAATACATCTCCTGCATTTATTTATCTTATAACTGGAAGTTTGGAAGTTTCTACCTTTTGGCCATCTTCACACATTCCAGCCTCCTCCTCCCATAACTTCAGGCAACCATCAAACTGTTCTCTGTGTCTATGACTTATTTTGTGTGCCTGTATGTCCCTTTATTTATTTATTTTTAGATTCCACATATAAGTGAGATCAAACAGTATTTGTCTTTCTCTATGTAGTCATGTATGGATGTGAAAGTTGGACCGTAAAGAAAGCTGAGCACCTAAGAATTGATGCTTTTGAACTGTAGTGTTGGAGAAGACTCTTGAGGGTCCCTTGGACTGCCAGGAGATCAAATCAGTCAGTCCTAAAGGAAATCAGTCCTGAATATTCATTGGAAGGACTGATGCTGAAGCTGCAACTCCAATACTTTGGCCACTTGATGTGAAGAAATGATTCACTGGAAAAGACCCTGATGCTGGGAAAGATTGAGGGCAGGAGGAGAAGGGGGTAGCAGAAGATGAGATGGTTGGATGGCATCACTGACTCGATGGACAGGAGTTTGAGCAAGCTCCGGGAGTTGGTGATGGATAGGGAATCCTGCCGTGCCGCAATCCAAGGGGTCACAAAGAGTCGGACACCACTGAATGACTGAACTGAACTGATGTGACTTATTTCAGCTTGCCTGGTGGCTCAGTGGTAAAGAATCCACCTGCTAATGAAGAAGACGTGGGTTTGATCCCTGGATTGAGAAGATCCCCTGGAGCAGAAAATGGCAACCCACCCCAGTACTCTTGCCTGGAGAATTTCACGAACAGAGGAGCCTGGTGGGCTACAGTCCATGGGGTCACAAAGAGTCTGACTTGACTGAAGCAACTGAAGAACAACGTGTGACTATTTCACGCAACATAATGCCCTCAAGTTTCATCCAAATTGTCACCAATTGCAGGAGTCACTTCTTTTATGGCCGAAGAATATTCCATTATATATATATACATATATATATGTGTATGTATATATATGCAAATATTCATTATATATATTCCATTATATATATATGTATACATAAACAAATTTTCCTTATCTGTTCATCTGTTAGTGGACACAGTTTATGTCCGTATCTTAGACATTGTAAATAATGCTGCAATGAACATAGAGACACGGATGTCTTTCTGAGGTAGTGGTCTTGTTTTCTCTGTATGTATCTCCAAAAGTGGGATTGCTGGATCACAGAGTAGTTCTAGAACCTCTATTAGTTCAGTTTGCTTCAGTCGCTCAGTCGTGTCTGACTCTTTGTGACCCCATGAACTACATCATGNAATGCTGCAATGAACATAGAGACACGGATGTCTTTCTGAGGTAGTGGTCTTGTTTTCTCTGTATGTATCTCCAAAAGTGGGATTGCTGGATCACAGAGTAGTTCTAGAACCTCTATCAGTTCAGTTTGCTTCAGTCGCTCAGTCGTGTCTGACTCTTTGTGACCCCATGAACTACATCATGCCAGGCTTCCCTGTCCATCACCAACTCCCAGAGCTTGCTCAAACTCATGTCCATTCAGTCGGTGATGCCATCCAACCATCTCGTACTCTGTTGTCCCCCTTCTCCTCCTGCTTTCAATCTTTCCCAGCATCAGGGTCCTTTGGCCAAATATTGGAGTTTCAGCTTCAGCATCTGTCTTTCCAGTGAACATTCAGGACTGATCTTTAGGATTGACTGGTTGGACCTCCTTGCAGTCCAAGGGACTCTTAAGAGTTTTCTCCAACACCACAGTTTAAAAGCACCAGTTCTTTGGTGCTCAATTTTCTTTATGGTCCAACCCTCACATCCATACATGACTACTGGAAAAACCATAGCTTTGACTATTTGGCCCTTTGTTGACAAAGTAATGTCTCTGCTTTTTAATATGCTGTCTAGATTTGCCATAGCTTTTCTTCCAAGGAGCAAGCGTCTTTTAATTTTAACAGAACCTCCATACTGTTTTCCATAATGACTGCACCAATTTACATTCCCCCTAACAGTACACCAGTTTCCCTTTTTGCCACATCCTTATAGCACATGTTTCCTGTCTTTTTGCTAATAGTCAGTAATAGGTGTGAGGTGATAAGTCGTCATGGTTTTGATTTGCATTTCCCTGGTGATTTGCAAATTTTCAATTGATAGTTTTGAGGAGGAAATATACATGAGGGAGAGAACTTTGGGAGGATCAATCTCAAAAACGACAGAATGATCTCTGTTCGTTTCAAAGGCAAACCATTCAATATCACGATAATCCAAGTCTATACCCCAACCAGTAATGCTGAAGAAGCTGAAGTTGANGGGCGCTAGAGCACAGTCTCAGTAGTTGTGTTGCTTGGGCTTAGTTGCTCCGAGGCACAGTGGGGACTTCCCGGATCAGGAATTGAAGGCATGTCTCTAGCATTGGCAAGAGAGCACCAGAGAAGCCCTCTGCTTTCATTTTACCCAGTCTTGTGTTAATTGCTTTTCTGATGGTTTTTCTGGCTGTTTTTGCTGTCAGGGATGGCTGCTGTGGGTGGAGGTAATGCCACAAGCCCAAGAGGGAGCAATCACAGTGACCTCCTGCATGGTGGGAGTCCCTGCTCCTCCCTGACACAGGGTAGAAGATTACAGAGTTGGTCATCAACAGTCAGGGTTGCAGGCTGAGCCGGGAGCCTGTGGCCAAGCCTTTCCCAGGGTGCCATTCCCTTGCCGTTTGTGGTTTTCGAGGGCCACCCTTTCAGTGCAGGGACCTCAGGGTGCAGGTGCTTGTGTGCTGGGCTGGATGAACTCTGGGCTCTTTTCTAAGACCCTACAAATGCACACAGCAAAGAGACTAGAACTGGGGTGGTCAGATCTTCCCAACCAAGGGTCAGAACATTCGGGAACTCAGTAACTCATCCATCACAAGTATTTACTGCTGAACTCCCACTCTGTGCCAGGCTTGGTGCTAAGGGTTAGAGATGCAACAGTGAATAAGTGTTCAATTTGATGGGGGAGATAGACCTGCACATGGGTAATTACAGTGCAGTGAAAGGACCCCATTCTGGGGCTTCCCAGGTGGCTCAGTGGTAAAGATTCTGCTTGCTGATGCAGGAGATGCAGGTTCAGCCCCTGGGTCGGGAAGATCCCCTGGAGGAGGAAATGGCAACCCACTCCAGTGTTCTTGCCTGGGAAATCCCATGGACAGAGGAGCCTGGCAGGTTACAGTCCATGGGGTTGCAGAGTTGGATACCACTTAGTGCCTGAGTGCGTACACACACATAGTCAGGACCAGGCTCCACTCACTTGTGGCTTGCTTTTGAGCACAAAGGAGAGGTACCTGGCTTAGTGGGGGCTTGAGAGGGGTTCTGGAGGAGGGACCAAGGGGACTGAGCCTGAAAAAAGAAGCAGGAGCTGGCTAGGCCAGGCAAAAGGGACTGTAAAGGAGAGGAGAGGAAAGGTGAATTGTCCTGCATGAACCACCCTGTCTAATAGGAACATGTTGACAGCGAGGCATGTGAGGAAGAGAGAATGACAAAGCACAGGGCTCTTGCTTTCACAGACCAGATTATAATCTCCTTTGTATGAGGGTCTCAAACTCAACATCCAGCCACCCAGTGTCTGACCTGTGAGTGCCCTCACAGTTCCTTGGTGAGGGGGTGAACACAACCGAAAACACCCCGCAGGTAGTTGCAGATGAGTGTGTCCTGATAGACCTTGCTTCACTCAGGGACTGTCTGAAAGGTGGGCTCCCAGAGTGCCCAGTGCGGTGCAGAGTGCACAGTTGGTGCCCATCAAATCCTCAACTGCAGAGTGTGTGTTGGCCCCCGGACTGTCAGGGTGATCAGCAGGAAGCTGGTAGTTAGAGGCAGCCACCAGTTACACGAGTCGTTGAGTTGACGACGGAACATGGGCTGGGCCGAGAGAAGGCTGCCCGGGTGTCCCTGAGCTCAGCACTGGCAGGAGGATTGGGGAGGCAGGACCTTCCCAGGGAGAGACACCCGTGGCAATCTCTATTGGAGACAGGGGCTGGCAAACTCCAACCTGAGCTGGTTTCTCTTCTAAGGACTCTAGGGATAACCCCACAGATTCCTTTTCCTCATTGCTGTTGTCCTTAGCTCTTCTGGGCAGATACGGGGAAGTCCATGGAGGCATGTGGTTTTAGGAAAAGCAGCCCTGGAGTCAGCTGACCCTGAATTTGAGTCTTAGCACGTTAGCTGTGCAGCCTCAAACACTTAGCTTCTCTGAATCTTGATTTTATCATCTATAAAGTGGGGTTCATCATATTTATTTTTAAATAGCTCTTATGAAGATCAAAAGAGACAGCACAGGTAAAGCCCATTCTTCATGCCTTAATCTCTCCCAGTCGGGTGAGGTGGTTTCATTCATTCAGTAAACAGTTACTGATTGTCTGCTTTTTGTTGAGCTTCCCTGGTGGCTCAGATGGTAAAAAATCTGCCTGCAATGCAGGAGACCCAGATTTGACTCCTGGGTTGGGAAGATCCCATGGAAAAGGAAATGGCAATCCACTCCAGTATTCTTTCCTGGAGAATTCCATGGACAGAGGAGCCTGGCAGGCTACAGTCCATGGGGTCACACAAGAGTCGGACATTACTGAGTGACTAATACTATTTTTCTGTTTATTGTTAAGCATTGTTCTGGGAAAACAGTAATGAATAAAACCCTCACAAAGCTCACGTGCTGATGGGGAAGCTAGAAAATAAGTAAGGGAACCATTAAATAAATAAACAGCATAAACTCAGATTGTGGTAAGAGCTACAAAGACAAGAAAAGAGGCTCACATAAAGAGCAGAGAGCAATTTAATAGGAGGCCTGAGGAGTCTTCGGGTTGTTCAGTGATATTTGAATTGAGACCTGAAGACTGAGAAGGCATCTGCCTTGCCAGGACCTGTGGAAGGAAGAGCATTCGAGGCAGAGAAAAACGCACAGAGGCGAGACATGTGCTGAGGGTAAGCGCCCTGCCCATGCAAGGGAAGAAACAAGGTCCTTGTAGCCCGAGCACTGTGGACCCTGGGGCGTGCCCTGTGAGAGGAGCTGCTGAGCAGGAGCAGAGTCCAGACCTGCTCGCACATGCTGCGCTGGGGTGTCTGGAGGTCCGCAGGGAACTCACTGGGCTCTGTAGGAAGTTCAGTGTTTAAGAGAACCCTCAGCATCTGTTGGACTCCATGCAGACTACTGACTGGCCTAGGATAGTTTGCAGTTTCATCATGAGACTTCCCTCCGTGCTTTTTGATGGCGTCGCTTTGTGAAACTGGCTTTTCACTGGCTGCTGTGATAAAAAGCAAGCACCGTGGGGAAACTGACGGAGAACAGGAAATGAGGGTGGCAGTGTCTAATCAGATTCCAGGTTTTGGGAGGCTGTGCCCTGCCCCACCGGTATACCATATATGTGCCGCTAGTAAGCAGTTGTGGTTATTTAAGGATGGAACAAAAATATCATTCTTCCCCAATTTGTATGCATTCTTTTCTCTTTTAATATGTATTTGTTTGACTGCCCTGGTCTTAGTTGTGGCATGCAGGATCTTCTTTCTTGCTTGCTTCAGTCTTCCTTGTGGCATGTGGGATCTAGTTCCCTGACCAGGGATGGAATCCGGGCCCCCTGCCCTGGGGCAGGGGTGGTGAGGGCAGAGTCTTAGCTACTAGACAACCAGAAAAGTCCTGTATTATATTTTGAACAGCTACTCAGTTATTAGGACATAAAAACTTATTACACTGTTTGGGCCTACCTACCTTATTTATTTATTTTGTCTGCACCTGTAGGGTCTCAGTTCATCCACCAGAGACTGAACCCCAGCTCCCAGCAGTGAGAGTGCTGAGTCCTAGCCACTGGGCTGCCAGTGAATTCCTGGTCCTAACTGTAAGTCTGATGAAAAAGTAATTGTGATTTTTGGACCGTGCATTTTGAATCATTATAACTAGGCTCAAACCTTTGTCAATCAAAATAGGAATCATTATAATCAACACACTTTTGCCAAAGACAAATAAGTTTGTTTATTCTTCTAGCATAAAAATCCATGCTTCGAGATTCCATGAACTCTTAGAAAGCATTTGCTGCCTCCTGCTGGTTGTGGAAGCATTTTCCCACAAAAAGTTGTCAAGATGCCTGAAGACCTGAGAGTTGGCGAGTGGTCAGGTAAATATGGCAAATGAGGCAAAACTTCATAGTTCAATTCATTCAAAACTTTTGAAGCATTGGTTATGTGATGTGCAGTTGGGTGTTAGAGAATTGGGCCCTTTCTGTTGACCAGTGTTGGCTACCAGCGTTAGAATTTTTGGTACATCTTATCAATTTGCTGAGCATACTCTTCAGCTGTAATGATTTCGCTAGGATTCAGAAAGCTGTAGTGGATCAGACAGGCATCAGACCACCAAACAATGACTCTGACCTTTTTTGGTGCAAGTTTGTCTTTGGGACGTGCTTTGGTGCTTCTTCTCCACCCAATCACTGAGCTGGTTGTCACTGGTTGTCTTATAAAATCCACTTTTCATTGCTTGTCACAATCTGATCGAGAAATGGTTCGTTATTGTTGCATAGAATAAGAGAAGAGGACACTTCAGAATGATGATTTAAAAAAATTTTCGGTCAGCTTTTTCACTTTTCCAATTTGTTTCAAATGCCGAATGATCATAGAATGGTTGATGTTGAGTTCTTTGGCAATTTCTTGTGTAGTTGTAACAGAATCAGCTTCAATAATGGCTCTCAACTATCATTTTCAGCTTCCAATGGCCAGCCACTGTGCTCCTCATCTTCAAAGCCCTTGTCTCCTTGGAAGAACTTCTTGAACCACCACTGCACTGTGTGTTTGTTAGCAGTTCCTGGGCCAACTGCATTGTTGATATTTTGAGTTGTCTCTGTTGCTTTATGACCCTTTTTGAACTCAAGAAAATTGCTTGAATTTGCTTTTTGTCTAACATTATTTCCCTAGTCTAAAATAAATATAAAATAAACAGCAAGTAATGTCATTAGCAAAAAAAAAAAAATTAAATAAATCAAGCAATATGCTTTAAAATGATGTATAATGCAACCACATTTATTTAAGAATGTATTCCAATACCAAACAGCAAAGTTCAACAATGCAAGACCTCAATTATTTTTGTACCAGCCTAAATACTTCATGAAAAGAATCCTTGGGTATTTGTTTTGGCTTCCTAGGGCTGTGAAAAAAATTACTGAGCCTCTGAGAGCACTATCAACAGAGAAGGTTATTGATAGCTAGCCCAGTTGATCCCTAGCCCAGAGAAGCCCACCCCTGTGCTAGGTGAGGCTGTTCTTCAGTCGCTCAGTTGTATCTGACTCTTTGTGACCCCACGGACTGCAGAACACCAGGTTTCCCTGTCCTCCATTATCTCCCAGAGTTTGCTCAAACTCAAGTCCATTGAGTCAGTGATACCATCCAACCATCTCACCCTCTGTCGTCCCCTTTTCTTCTCTGGCCTTCAATCTTTCCCAGCATCAGAGTCTTTTCCAATGAGTTAGCTCTTCCAATCAGGTGGCCAAAGTATTGGAGCTTCAGCTTTAGCATCAGTCCTTCCAATGAATATTCAGGGTTGATCTCCTTTAGGATTGACTGGTTGGATCTCCTTGCAGTCCAAGGGACCCTCAAGAGTCTTCTCCAACACCACAGTTCAAAAGCATCAGTTCTTTGGTGCTCAGCCTTTTTTATTGTCCAGCTCTCACATCTGTACATAACTATTGGAAAAATCATAGCTTTGACTATTTGCACCTTTGTAGGCAAAGTAATGTCTCTGCTCTTGAATATGCAGTCTAGGTTGGTCATAACTTTTCTTCCAAGGAGCAAGCATCTTTTACTTTCATGGCTGCAGTCATTATCCATAGTGGCTTTGGATCCCAAGAAAATAAAGTCTGTCACTGTTTCTCCATTGTTTTCCTATCTATCTGCCATGAAGTGATGAGACTGGATGCCATGATCTTCGTTTTCTGAATGTTGAGTTTTAAGCCATCTTTTTCACTCTCCTCTTTCACCTTCATAAAGAGGCTCTTTAATTCCTCTTCATTTTTTGCCCTATGGGTGGTATCTGAATATCTGAGATTATTGATATTTCTCTCAGCAATCTTGATTACAGCTTGTGCTTTATCCAGCCCAGCATTTCACATGATGTACTCTGCATATAAGTTAAATTGGCAGGGTGACAATATATAGCTTTGATGTACTCCTTTCCCAATTTGGAACCAGTCCATTGTTCCATGTCTGGTTCTATGTGTTGCTTCTTGACCTGCATATAGTTTTCTCAGGAGTCAGGTAAGGCAGTCTGGTATTCCCCTCTCTTTAAAAATTTTCCATGGTTTGTTGTGATCTACACTGTCAAAGGATTTAGTGTAGTCAATGAAGCAGAAGAAGACATTTTTGTGGAATTCTCTAGCTTTTTTGATGATCCAACAGATGTTGGCAATTTGATCTCTGATTCCTCTGCCTTTTCTAAATCCAGCTTGTACATTTGGAAATTCTCAGTTCACATACTATTGAAGCCTATCCTGGAGAATTTTGAGCATTATTTTGCCAGCATATGAAGTGAGTGCAATTGTGTGATAGTTTGAACATTCTTTGGCATTGCCTTTCTTTGGGTTTGGAATGAAAACTGACCTTTCCAGTCCTGTGGCCACTGCTGAGTTTTCTAAATTTGCTGGCATACTGAGTGCAGCTGTATAATCATAAGAGATTTTATTTAGGTCATACCTGAATGGTCTAGTGGTTTTCCCTACTTTCTTCAATTTAAGTCTGAATTTGGAAGTAAGGAGTTCATGATCTGAGCTACAGTCAGCTCCCAGTCTAGTTTTTGCTGACTGTATAGAGCTTCGAGGCCAGGTGATGACCGGGGGGAGCCAGCCTGCACCTGAGCCCAGGGACGGCAGCTGGGAGGAGCCACCCCATGTCCGAGGCCAGAGGTGGCACCCGAGGCCAGGGGCGGCTGGAGGAGCAACCCAACATCCAAGGAGCTGTGGCTGCATGGGCGAAGGAGGGCCTAGAGGAGCTATCCCACATTGAAGGTCAGGAAGGCGGTGGTGTGCAGATATCCCTCATCCAAGGTAAGGAGCAGTGGCTGCACTTTGCTGGAGCAGCCGTGAAGAGATACCCCATGTCCAAGGTAAGAGAAACTCAAGTAAGATGGTAGGTGTTGCAAGAGGGCATCAAAGGGCAGACACACTNACTCAAATGTACATAAGAAACACCTGTGAATATTGTTCACTGTGGGATTCTGATTCAGGTGGTCTGGGAGGGCCTGGGGTTCTGTATTTCTAACAGTCTTCCAGGAGATGCTGCTGGTCCTGAAACCACACTTTGAATAGCAAGGTAATCTGACCAACATACCTCCCACGTCGCGCTGAGTGTCTTCGACCCAGGTTTCCCCGCTGTGCTCAGGCAGCCAGGCAGACTCACTGCCCACCTCACCCCTCCACCCAAGCTGGTGTGTGACTCCATCTGTTTGTGTGATGTTTCTTCAAGCTGAGGTGCTTCTTCTCCTCCTTCCACCACTGGGGTTGCTGCTATGGATCTTGGACTGGACTTCCTTCCTGCTGTTGCTTCTGGTCCCAGAACCTGGAGTTTCCCAGTTGCCCCTTTTTTTGATGTCAACCCAGTCCTGATGTGTGACAAAGCTAGGTGAGCCCAGGTGGTGAAGATTAGAAAGATGTGTGTTTGGGATCAGAAGGAGAGTCCCAGCTCTCCCACTTCCTGCCTGGATGAACCTTGCGCAAATTACTTGACTTCTGTTAAAGGATGAAGATCATTGCTTTGTAGGTTTACGGTGAGATTACGTGAGATGATTTAGGTGAAGTGCCCATCCCAGAGAGTGGTAAGCTCCGTTATCAATAACTGTATTCTTAAGGAAGCTGAAACTAAACATTTACTGACTGTCTGGGGTGTGCCATACCCTGCATTAGATGCTTAGTAGACATTATCTCGTTTGAGCCTCAAAACAACCTTGCAAGGTATCATACTTACTTCCTCTCTTGTACACCTGAGGTCATCGAAATCCAAAAGGTCGTGACTCAGACAAGGATGCACAGCTCGCAAGCTCTAGGGCCGAACCTGCATCCCCGTCTGTCTGACTTTGAAGGCTTCTGCAGGTCTCTCTTGACAGTTGTGGCTTATTTGACGGACAGGAGGGTTCCATAGACTCTTGTTGACTTGGCCATTTAGGGAGAGGAGACCAGTACCCAGAGGCTGGGAAATAGCCTTCCTGCTCTCTAGTTGCTGTCAGAGAATGGGCAAGTGGGCAGGAACAGGGGTAAGGGTCAGAAAGTGACTTTGCTTTGCCTAATAAACACAGCCTGCCTGGTCCCTGGCCCTGTGAACCAGGCAGTGCGATTCTGGAGGAACTGTAGATTTCTATGCCCTCCTCAAGAAGAGGGGTGGGTGTGTGTGTGGGAGGTGGGTGTGTGTGTGTGTGCATGAGTGCACATGCATGCCCTCTAGAGGGTTGAGAGTGAGCTGACAGCAGCAGGTGTGAGTACTGTGGATGGGGAATGAATGAGACCTCCCTATGTCTGGGGCGGGATGGGGCACCCCTACAGGTTCCCACCCCAGTCTCTGTGAAGAAGAGCTCCATGGGGCTCAAGCCCGCCAGTCTCTTGTCTCCTACTGGACCCAGGCGCCTGCCTGCCAGGCGTCTCTGCCTTTGCCACAGGTGGCAGCAGGTTGTTGATGTAAAGCGTAAACTGTATCTCTGCAGCCTGACAGCAGGAGTGTGCTGATGAGAGAGAGAGAGAGGGTGAGCAGCAGAGGACTCAGGAGGCTGTGGGGAGCAGCAGCTCAAATCCCAAATGGCATGACAGGGGTGGTGAGTGGGGGGCTGGCTGGTCCTGTCCCTCTGCAGAGGACCCTTGCTCATCTCTAGTCTTGGAGGCATGGAGACAGAGGCCGGGAACTGCACATTCAGTGGTCCCAGAGTGAAGGCCGCTGTGCCCTCAGACCAGGCAAGCTGGGGTGGCCTGGCTGCTCGCCCAGCAACACGGCCTTGCCCTACTCTGAAGGGGGACAGGGACCCTCGGTTTGCACTGCCCTTTAATACCTCTTAGCAAGGCCACCAAGATGGATTGTTCAGTGGAGGAGGAGACGGAGCTAAGAGAAACTCGGGGAAAGTGCCCAGGCCTCCAGGTGGCGGTGGCTGCTTCTCCCAGGGAACAGAGCCTCTCCGCCTCACTTCACACCTGGTCCTCTAGCCTCAAAGCTCATGTTGTCCATCTTGATGAAAAATGTGCAGATTTTACACAATTACAGGAAAAAAGAAACTCCATGTGGTTGCTTCATTATTTATGTACCTCGTTTCATATAGTTTTGATTATACCATTATATTTTCAAGTTATCAAAACTCTTTCTCTCCTTACAATTGCTAGATTGAGTCGTTTTAATTCACTTAACATTTTATTTTTTTGCATGTTGAATTCATCTCAGACTTCAGAAAAAAGTTGCAAAAACTGTATGAGAAATTCCCCTCAACTAGACTCCCCCAAATGTCAACATCTTATATAACCTAGAGGAGAATAATCAGAACTATTAGAATTGATACATACTATTATCTAGTCTGTGAACTTAACTCAGATTTTGCCAGTTTTCCCACTAGGCCCTTTCTCATTTCCAGGATCCCATCCAGGATCACACTTTACATATGATGATCCTGCCTGCTTTGTGTCCTTTTATCTTAAACGGTTCTTTGGTTTTAAAATGTCTCTGATGACTCCCATGTTTGAAAAGTGCTGGCCAGCTATCTTTTTGCCTTTTCATCCTGTTAATGGGGTTCTGAAGGCAAGAATACTGAAGTTGTTTGTCATTCCCTTCTCCAGTAATGGCCCTGACAGAAGAAGATGTTTAGAAGAGGTGGCAAGAATATACAGAAGAACTATAGAAAAAAGATCTTAAAGACCCAAATAACCATGATGGTGTGATTATTCAACTAGAGCCAGACATCCTGGACTGTGAAGTCAAGTGGGCCTTAGGAAGCATCACTATGAACAAAGTTAGTCAAGGTGATGGAATTCCAGTTGAGAAATTTCCAGTCCTAGAAGATGATGCCATGAAAGTGCTGCACTCAATATACCAGCAAATTTGGAAAACTCAGCAGTGGCCACAGGACTGGAAAAGGTCAGTTTTCATTCCAATCCCAAAGAAAGGCAATGCCAAGGAATGTTCAAACTACCATACAATTGCACTCATCTCACATGCTAGCAACATAATGCTCAGAATTCTCCAAGCTAGGCTATAACAGTGCGAGAACTGAGAACTTTCAGATGTTCAAGCTGGATTTAGAAAAAGTAGAGGAACCAGAGATCAAATTTCCAACATCTATTGGATCATAGAAAAAGCAGGAGAGTTCCAGAAAAACATCTGCTTTACTGACTATGTCAAAGTGTAGTGGATACTATGTGGATCACAACAGGCTATGGAAAATTCTTAAAGAGATGGGAATACCAGACCTCCTGACCTGCCTCCTGAGAAATGTGTATGCAGGTCAAGAAGCAACAATTAGAATCAGACATGGAACAATGGACTGGTTCCAAATTGGGAAAGGAGTATGTCAAGGCTGTATATTGTCACCCTGCTTATTTAACTTATATGCAGAGTACATCATGCAAAATGCCAGGCTGGATTAAGTACAAGCTGGAATCAAGATTGCTGGGAGAAATATCAATAACCTCAGATATGCAGATGACACCACCCTAATGGCAGAAAGTGAAGAGGAATTAAAGAGTCTCTTGATGTAGGTGAAAGAGGAGAGTGAAAATGCTGGTTTAAAGCTCAACATTAAAAAAACTAAGATCATGGCACCTGGTCCCATTACTTCATGGCAAATAGATGGGGAAACAATGGAAAGAGTAACAGACTTTATTTTCTTGAGCTCCAAAATCACTGCTGATGGTGACTGCAGACATGAAATTAAAAGATGCCTGTTCCTTGGAAGAAAAGCTAAGACAAACATAAACAGCATATTAAAAAGCAGAGACATTACTTTTCCAACAAAGGTCCATCTAGTCAAAGCTACCATTTTTCCAGTAGTTATGTATGGATCTGAGAGCTGAACCGTCAAGAAAGCTGAGCACCTAAGAATTGATGCTTTTGTATTGTGGTGTTGAAGAAGACTCTTGAGGGTCTCTTGGACAGCAAAGAGATCAAACCAGTCAATTCTAAAGGAGATTAGCCCTGAATATTCATTGGAAGGACTGATGCTGAAATTGAAGCTCCAAGACTTTGGCCACCTCATGTGAAGAGTTGACTCATTGGAAAAGACCCTGATGCTGGGAAAGACTGAAGACAGGAGGACAAGGGGATGACAGAGAATGAGATGGTTGGATTGCATCACTGACTCGATGGACATGAGTTTGAGCAAGCTCCAGGAGTTGGTGATGGATAGGGAAGCCTGGTGTGCTGCAGTCCATGGGGTTGCAGAGTTGGACACGACTGAGCTACTGAACTGAACTGTCCAGTTATCTTCTTTGGTGCTCTTAATTTAGGTTTATGTGATGTCTCATTGTGACTTACCTCCAGGCTATTCATTTTTGGCAAGAGCACCCCAGAAGTGATGTGTATCCTTCTCAGAGCATCCTATCAGGAGGCGTGTGGCCTCTGTGTCCTGGTACCTGTGGTGTTAACTTTGAGCTCTTATTTAAGGTGGCACTTGCCAGGTGTCTCCCCTGTACACTAACTGCTTTTACTTTTGTAATAAGTGTTTGGCGAGGAGATGCTTTATACATATCCTGTTTCTTATGATTTGCCTACTGATTTTAGGATTCAGTCATTCCTTCATGTATTATTACTGGGTAGTTTAATTCACTTATAAATGCAAAGACAAGATACTTATAAAGCAAAAATAAAAGAATCCTATATGCCTGTGGGCAGGACTGTATCCCTTCTTACACTTCTAATCTGTTTGCTAGGCTGTCTTCATAGTTTGTCCCATTTAGTACAGTGTAGTCAGTGGTTAAGTAAATAAAAGGTTGAATGTCATGTCTATTCTGCTTTTACTGTGTTTGCTTTTAGGTATAATACTATTTTAAGATGCTTCCTCCTTCTAGCTGATTCATTCTTGTCTCTCAGAGCACACAGTGTCTTTGGAGCTCAGAACGACTTTCTAAATTTAATCTGAACTTAAGCTCCATCTCCCTCTATTTAGACTGAAGATATGTGGTCTTATTCTGTGTGCCCCAGTGATTCTAATTTCTACTCAGGACCAGTATTTTCTTGGTGAATGACTCAGCATTTTACAATCTGACATTTTTAAGAGAACCACTTTGCTATTAAACTGAGCTCATATATTAAAGTGAAACCTGAAGCCAGCATGGGTCCAACAAAGGTTAGACAAAGATAAGACAATTTGTCACACCTACCAGCCTGCGAAGTCCACGGCAGAAATGAAATGAGATTCCAGAACCAGAGCAGGCCGGGGCCTTTGACTACAAATTCAGATGTAGAGACACCCTTCTCAGAGATGGCTGAGGCCCGGGCTTCCCGAGGACCCTCTCTTGGCTGTGTTTATGGACTATGTGCAGAGAGTCTGTGCTCAGGAACTGAGGCCCGAGTTAGGACAACGTGTTTAAAGGAGGCTTAAAAGTTGAACCTCCAAATTGGGAAAGTTGTAAATTTGAAGTGAGCTGTTATTGATTTTTGCTTTGTACCAAAGAATTGATGGAACAGAAAGCAAGCCTTCCTGTCCATGCATCTCGTAGCCGCTGTCAGCCCGGTGATTGTACTTCCTTCATTGTTTATTTCAGGTCGCACAGATATATACACATAGACACACACACTGCTTGAGTCTGCTCTTTGGAACACAGGCCTTCTCTGCCCACAGACGTGCGGGCCAGGAAGCTGGCTGAAAGCAGCAACAGGGCTATTTTGGTAGAGCCCTTTTCTGTCTGTGATCTATGGACACAATTGAAGCCAAATCCAGCCTCTGTACCCTGACACCGAATTAATTCTCTGAGACAGAGTTTTGAATAAAGGAGGAAAGAACAGCTTTATTGCCTTGCCAGGCAAAGGGGCCCGCAGGGACTAATGCCCTCAAAACTGTGTGTCCCAACCTGGAGGGGTAGGGGGAGTGTGGAGTTTAAAAGTAATGGTTCAAAGAGAAGGGCGTGACCAGCTTGTGGACAGTCTTCTGATTGGTTGGTGGTGAGCTAAGTGGGAGTCAGCATCATTAACCTTCTGGTTCTAACTGGTCTCGGGTCTACTTGCTTGTGGGCAGCATATGGTTAATTTCTCCCACATGGTAGGGGTTTCAGCATCTGCGAAATAGCTCAAAGATATTGTTAAGTATTTATAGCCTGCTCCTCCGTTGTTTCACCTCCCTTCTCTTCCTTAATAGCAACTGTTGGAACCTGCCCATTGGAACTCAGGGAAGGTGATGGAGGCTGAATGAAGCCTGTCTCCTGTAATCAAGAAATGGGGGTCACAGAAGGGTTTTTGTGCCCAGGAGCCCCACAGGGTCTGACTTGCTATCAGTAGCAGTAACAGTAGGCTTTCCTTTTAGCCATTTTTAAAAATCATGCTCTTCGTGAGTGTGGGAGGGGTGAAAGGAGTACCTAGAGGGAGAAAGCAAAAGAGAGAAGATGTGGATACAGACAGGAGGAAGGCGAAACTGAGCCCTAAAACTGAGTTCCCCTGCCGAATCTATGATTGACCTCTCTACCCAGAACTTTATTCCCTTTCTTGTCCGTCCCTGCTCCCCTCGGGATTGAGGAGCATCAAAAAAGAGGGGGGGACTGAAACCGAGCAGGAAGCTGCAAGGCATTCCTAAGTATAAGCTTCCCCATGCCCCTGCTTCCTGTTTGACCCTCTCCTGAGTTCCAAACAGCAGACTCAAGCAGTATGTGTGTGTGTGTGTGTGTGTGTAGTGTGTGTGCAACAAAATGCTCCCAAGAATGACTGTTTGACTGCATAATCCCTCCAGGCCAGGCGTGGGCCAATTCCGCCCTGTTCCCTCTTTGGATCATGTGCCTGGTGGGGCATTGAATCTCATAAGCGGGTGGCCTGATGCTCTTCCCACTTCACCATGGTTCCAATCCAAGCAAAGTAAGACTAGGAAAGGGAGAGTATAGTCCACGTCCCATGGGATAAGGGGGTAGCAACAACCAATCAGAGTGAAAGCAAAATTAATTTTGTACCTTTGTCCTTTGGAAACGAAAATGAACGGGCCTTAGGAGACTCTTCTGTCCTGGCTCCTTAGCATGAGTGAGGGAGCAATTAGCTCCAAGGTTTTTAATTTCTGCATAATCCTAGTTAGATCAAGTTTCAAGGATTCAGAGATGCTTCTTTAAGCCCAAAAGATGCCCCATACCCTTGAGTCCACAAGTGACTCCAAAGCCAGAGGGACTGTCAGCAACTCTGATATCAGAAGACCTAGAGCCTGGTAATAATATGAGAGGGAAAAGTGCCCAGCCATGACATTAAGTGGAATTTATTTTCATCATCTTAGGTTTCTCATTGCACCACACACTCCTTCCCCACCTGGAAATGCAGTCAGTTTTTAGGATGCAACTCTGAGGGTTGTAGGGCTGTCTGAGAAATAATGGCTCACGTGCCATTAATGTATAGATGTGCCCTTTCCAAATATACGCAACAGGAAGGTGACCTGCCGATCCAGGGAAGGCAATAAACCACACATTCAATTACAGTGACATACATTTAATCACAATTGTCTAATGGTATTTGCGATTTCTTATTTAATCAGCAATGAGACGACCCAGCAATTAATGTTTCTGGAATTGCAGCTGCCCTCACCAATGCAGTGTTGATTTTAAACTAATCTTTCTATTTTATATCCCTTTTCTTATTTCTAGAGTTAATAAAGGTGCTCTAATGAGTTGTATTAAAACATCAATTTCTCCTTTTGTTGAATCCACAGGTTTATCATGGTTTTTAATCAAAATATTGAGCGAATATGTAGGAAGGAGCTTAGGATGTCAGAGTCTGCCTGGATGGAGAAGCTGGGGTGGGAGATGGCTCATTTCTCTCTGACACTCTCTCTGAGAAGCTGTTTTCCCCTTGGTCTGAGATGAGGGACCATTTCATGGGCATGTGATTTGTGTGGTTACACAGGTACCAGGCTCAGAAGGACTTGTGCTTGGTGTCATGCTCTGCTGCCACTATCCTGAGTCTTAATACCTTTCAAAAAAGATCTCATATTTTCCTTAACCACTGGGCCCTGCAGACTGTGTAGCCAGCCTGTTTGAGAATCAGGCAGAATCAGACCCTCCTTGAGTTAGTGCTAGTGTGGAGTGGGCAAGAAGTGTATGGGGAGGCAGGTGGGGTGAAATCTTAGAAATATATATATGCACACACCCATATATATACATGTCCCTTGCTTCCATTTAAATCAATTATACATGTATTATACATGCATTGTTCTGGTCTTCCTTTTTTTTGCCTCATCCTATATCTTGGAGATAATTTCATAGCAACTATAGATTTGTCTGATTGAAAGTTTTGCAAAGATTTATACTGGCATCCGTGTGGAATAGAACAAGGTGAATGGAGGGAGACCAACTGAGAGGCTCTTTCAATTTTCCATTTATTTTTATTCATACATCAAACATTTATTTAAGTCTTTGCTGGGTTCTGTGATATCAAGTCACATAAGAAATTATCCTTGCCTTCAAAGAGCTCAAGGGAGCTAAGACAAGTAAACAAATAAATCATAATGCAATGTGCCCAAGTGTTGTAACCAGAGTGAAGTGACAAGTATCTGGACTGGGATGTCTCCAAGAGATTAAAAAAAAAAAAAACAAAACAAAACAGGAGGTGGCTGGAATACTTTTTCTTTGGAAAAAGTGTCAACAGGTGCAGTCTGATAAAGGGTAACGAGCACTTTGGAAGGGACAGACTGACACATCTTTCAGTTATTTTATATTCTCCTGTCTCCCCATCCCCATGCCCACACTGACATGGTGTCTGATGCAGAGGAGTGTTACCTGACAGAGAACAAGGCTAAGGAGAGGCTTGAGATAGGGATCAGTGGGCTCTCAGCCTTTGCCTATGGCATCTCCGGCTCCTGCCTGGCTACAGTAGAAACAGTGAGCGAATTCTTGATTATGTAGGGAGATAAGCCTCTGATTCACTTTTGATGTTCAACGTTATGAGGCAAGCTCCCCAGCCATCTGTTCAAAGGAGGGATGTGTTACATATTTTGATTAATTTATTTTTATCTTAACCAAGTGGCAACTTTCCGTCTTGGTGCATCTTAACCTGAGCAGTTGTGGCTGGAGGGCGACGGGCTTGAGCAGATTGGTGAGGGAGGGGGAAGGTGGGCCGTCTGGTGCGATGCTAATGTCAGATGCAGGAGCAGAGTCTCCCTGAACTGCCCTTTCACCTCCCTAATTAGGGAAGAAATCACAAGCCCTCCAGTGGGCACTGAAATACTTAGAGCGCCAACCTCCTGGGGCTCATTACACAGATAGGGGCAGAAAACCCAAACAGCCAGGATCTGCTGCTTATGGCCAGCGGGCCACAGGGAACCCAGGCTGGGGGTGAGAAGCATGAACAGCTTCCTAAAATGCTTACATACAAGTGAGCTAATGGGCAGGAGGCTGCAGAGTCCTCACTAGAAACGGCTAAAATATCTTAGCCAGTTTACTGACACTAAGAGATTTATGTTTTTCCAGCCATTGGCATTAGGTGGAAACGCGCAGTTCTGTTTCAGGCGCTGGCTCTAGGACCTCACAGAATGAGTGCGATGGAGTGGAGAGTAATAATAGTCTAGCCATTTGTCTTCAGTGTGGGTTTCCCCAAACTGAGGAGCCTGAACAAAGGATTGGGGAGCAGTAGGCTGCAGTCCATGGGGTCGCTGAGTCGGACATGACTGAGTGACTTCACTTTCACTTTGCACTTTCATGCACTGGAGAAGGAAATGGCAAGCCCACTCCAGTGTTCTTGCCTGGAGAATCCAAGGGATGGGGGAGCCTAGTAGGCTGCCATCTATGGGGTCGCACAGAGATGGACACGACTGAAGCAGCAGCAGCAGAGATCCAAGGGAAAGGGGTGAGGGAGATGGACAAGGAGGAAGAGTCATAGTGAGCTCGTGCCACATGGGCAACTGGGCTCAATTCTGATGAGGACCTGCAGAATCATCCCTCTGCAGGGGGAGTCTGCTGGTTTTATTGAGTGACTTGCAATGCCATCAGTTGAGGGTTTGCCCTTGCAGGTGTTAATATCTTGAGACTGCTCTTAACAACTGGGATGTGGAGGAAGAAAGCCCTAGGGCAGACAAGCAGAGACTCGGAGGGTACTTGAGTTGGTTCCTTGGACCATGCATGGGGACCAGCAGTCTCAGCTGCAGTGAAGTCACTGTGTAGGGCACAGACAGCACCCTTGTCTGTCCTGTGGGCAGGGAGTGGGAGGAGGAGAAGAAATACCACTTAGTCAGCAACGGTGACCAGCCTGTGAGTTTCACTGGCACGGCAGGCACCAGTCTCAGGTGGGTGGAAATCTCAAATTCTTCGTGCATGTGTGTAGGGAAAGAGCAAGTCAGCCAAGATGGTGTGGTCATGCTTTGTTGCCTCGCTCCTGCCCCACATTTTGTAAATAGTGACTGTGTAACAGCTGAGATCACTTCTAGCACTGTGCAGGCACGCCATGAGGTCCCCGCTTGGTCACGGGTTACTTTGTGCACTGCCTGTATGAGCTTCAGCATGAAAGCCCTGGCTGCTTCTGCTGCTATATTGGAGTGACATCATGGTTATGTTATATGAGGTTATGTTTTGGCTATGTTATGGTTATGTTATGGCTGTTGCTACGGCTGCTGCATCAGCCGGGAGAGAGGCTATGTTACAGCTGCCATGCCAGCCAGGAGAGAATAAACGTGTCTATAGTTCCTATGGCTCCTCAAGTCTTCTTGCAGCCTCTTAGCCCATGCCTTGCCTACCCTGGGTTCAGCAAACAGTGCGGACAGCATGAACAGCGAGACCACTGGCGCTGTGAGCAGGACCAGTGATTCTGTGTGCATGCTCATTCGAGTCCAACTCTTTGTGACCCCAGGGCCAGGCTCCTCTGCCCATGAATTTTCCAGGCAAGCATACTAGAGTGGGTTGCCATTTCTCACTTCCCGACCCAAGGATCATACCTGAGTTTCTTTTGTCTTCTGCACTGGCAGATGGGTTCTTTACCACTATCCATGCCCATAAATTAACCTAAGTTTGATTCTGTGCTCCCATCATGCTGTACTGATGGAAAATTTTATCTCATTTTGGGACTTTCCTTCCCATGTGCCAGCCTCCTTCCCAGCTGCATGGTTGGTTCTGGGTTTCTGTGAGTCATTGGCTGCTCCCCAGGCAGCAAGCTTTGTGCTGGTGCAGGTGTCTGTGGAGGGTGGTTTTGTGTCTGGTGATGACTTTTCTGATTACCTAGTCAGGTAGAGCGCGTTTTCTTTTTTTCATGTTTGCAAGCTGCTTTATTTTGCACACTTTGGAGGTCTCCTGTGAGTCCCTGTGCATGGAAAATGCTTCTCTGCAAAAAGATGTACTAGTTTTTGTGTAAGTAGTTTCGTTACTGCCCCATTTTCCCCATCCCTGTGACCATCTGCAAGTGACTTTGTGGCCTCTGTATGTGAATAACGTCACAAGACTGGCACCGGGATGCTGGCTGTCTAGACACTTCTAATGATAGTTTCTTCATGAACTAGCCTATGGGTCTGCTTATTTTTTGACTGCTTAGGAAAGACCTTCTAAAATTTAATTTGTTTTAATTTAACTAATTAAAAGGCTGCTGTTGCTGCTAAGTTGCTTCAGTAGTGTCCAACTCTGTGCAACCCCATAGATGGCAGCCCACCAGGCACCCCTGTCCCTGGGATTCTGCAGGCAAGAACACTAGAGTGGGTTGCCATTTCCTTCTCCAATGCATGAAAGTGAAAAGTGAAAGTGAAGTTGCTTAGTCGTATCTGACTCTTAGCGACCCCATGGACTGCAGCCTACCATGCTCCTCCGTTCATAGGATTTTCCTGGAGTGGGATGCCATTGCCTTCTCCGAATTAAAAGGCTACCATTCAATAAATTTGAAAATTTTTGATGTATAATTCTATGTAAGTTTTAACACATACATAAATTTGTGGGACCACCACCAACACAGATCAGGATACAGAATTTCCCATCACCCCCAAAAGCTCCATTTTGCTGCCCCTTAGTAATCGCATCCTCTCCCCACTCATAACCCCTAGCAGCCACTCTTCTCTACCACTATAGTTTTGTCTTTTTGAAGGGAAGGTCTTCATGTTTAAAACATTGGAATAAAATTCAATGTTTAAGGTCATTCTGGTTTTGTATTAACACACATGTTTACTGTTGAAGCAAAGAATCTTTTTTTTTTTTTTAAGAATTTCTTTTTGACTATAACACATGGCATTTGGGATCTTAGTTCCCAACCAGGGATTGAACCCTACATTGGAAGTGTGGAGTCTTAACCACTGGACCACCAGAAAAGTCCCTGAAGCAAGGATTAGACAACACTTGCAAAGTCATGTATGTCAAGGTAGCTTGCTCTGAAGATGCTACCAGAGAGTCTCAGGGAGGGCGCCAGCATCGCCAATGTCATCAGCCTTAGAGAATTTCGGGGAAATCAGCTCCACCTTCTCTCTCTTAAGCTTCTTTTTCTTGGTAGTATATAGGACGACTTCTTTTTCTTAACACCACCATAAAGCCTTAACGACCAAAGGGTTCCTTTTTTAATGTTGTAACCGCATGTTGCTGGTACATCCATCTTCTGGTTGATTTTCCAACAAAACCAGTCCCTGCTGATTGGGAAGTATCTTTGCTTTCACATTTTAAATTTTATCCATGGGTTCAGCCTTGAGAGTATTGGCCTTTCCTGTTAGAACTTAAAAAAAAAAAATCTGCTTGTTGGAAATAGTTCTACCTGAGATAAGTGAATCTGAAAGGAAGGGTCAATTCTGATTAAATGTTGCTAAAATTTGTCTTAATCTGGGTTAAATCTGGGTTATAGGAGAAAAGGGAAAAAGGAGCCCAGTGTCATAATTGGGGTTCTTTCCGAAAGACTCGGGGAAACACTGGTAACTATAATTGGGCCATCCTGACCTTGTCCCTTGGATTGTTAAAGGAATTGATTGGAGGTGTTCTGAAATAAAGAGGAGAGAACCTCCTTCTTACCTACTGCCCACAGGTTCTGCATCCTGGCTGGTGGCCCCAGGGTGGGCTGGAGGACAAGGGAATAGCATTTCTAGGACACCTGAAGGAATGAGTTGCTGTTTTGTTTTGTTCTAATGAAAGTAGAGGAGGAGGCACAAGACCCATCTCTGACAGTCTCCTTGGTAATCTTATACTCAGTTCTGTTCTAGACTTATTCTCAGGTCCAAAGGCTGCTCAAGCTCCAGCCATACGTCTCAACCAGCTGGAAAAATAAAGCAGGAGAAGCCAGGCTCTCTGTCTTTAAGAACCCTGTTCAGAAATGACGCTCACCATTGCACTTATTGTGTCTTCTTACTTTTCTTTGGCCAGGACTTAGTCAATTGACTGAAACTGGCGAGTTTGGGAAATGTAGTTTTTGTCCCACACAGCCATTTGCCCAGCAAAAGATGAGAGGATATTCATGTCAATATCCAGATTGGAACGTCCCTGGTGGTCCAATCGTTAAGAATCTACCTGCCAATGCAGGGTTCGATCCCTGGTCCAGGAAGATCCCACAAGGCATGGGGCAACTAAGCCCATGGGTCACAACTACTGAGTTTGCACTCTAGAGCCCACGTGCCACAACTTCTGAGCCCACTTGTCACAACTACTGAAGCCCGCATGCCCCGGAGCCTGTGCTCTGCAACAAGAGCAGCCACGGCAATGAGAAGCCCACACTCCAGAGCAGTAGCTCCCACTCCAGTTCTTGCCTGGAGAACCCCAGGGACGGGGGAGCCTGGTGGGCTGCCGTCTATGGGGTCGCACAGAGATGGGCACGACTGAAGCGACTTAGCAGTAGCAGCAGCAGCACCCACTCACCACAACTGGAGAAAGTCTGAGCACAGCAAAGAAGACCCAGCACAGCCAAAAACGAATAAGTAATAAATAAAAATTTAAAAAAGAAAATAGCCAGATTGGAGCATGAGCAGAAAGAGCTGGACCCCTTGGCGTTCACTTCCTCGCCTGCTGTGTAGTCACCCTGCTAGGGGGCATGGAACTACTCCTTTGAAATGTACAGCCAGGAAGCACACTTTCTTTCCTTCTTTGTCCCCATCATGAATGGGATCCCTTGGTATTTACAAAGATCTTTCTTTAGGACCAGGTGTGAAAAGCAGAAAATAAACAAAGAGAATGCTGGATGCTAAGAAACTTACAACTTATGGGTTTGGATCTTAAGGTAACGGCGTTCCATCCCCAAAAGCCTGGCATGAGTATACAAAAGTTTTGCCTGACTTTGATCCTTTCAGCTGCTGTCAGATCTCTGTGTAGAGGAGATTAGCTTTGCTTTTTCCTGGAACAAGGCACAGGGCCATTTTTAAACTCTGCCATCCCACCGTGCTCGGCTGTTTAGATCTAACTTTCCCCTGAGCCACAGGCTTTGTCAGTGATCACTTCTAGTGATTAGCGGGTAAGACTCTTCCTCTCTGTGTGGAGAATGAATTCTTCCCTCCAAGCCCACAGGGCAACAGGACTTTCACCACTCTCTAAATAGTGTATCTTGAGATCTTTTCATGTCAGTCCCTATTGATCTAATACCTCCTTTTTAACAGCTGTGTAAATATTCCATTGTGTGGATAACTCCAATTTATTTAAGCAGACTACTATGGCTGAAGGCTTTGAGAACTGATGTTCCTATCGAATAATTCTTTTTCACTGATTAGTTTTTGACCAGGAGAACAGCCTGAGTTTGGAAGGGGATGTAATGGCAAGAGAGAGACATGGGGGTGGTGGGCAAGGAGACCAACTTCCTCCACTTCATACTATCTTGAAGGGTGACATTTTAGAGAAGCTTGAATAGAATGGTTCAATAAAATATGGACAAGAAGTGAAATCTTCTAAATCTGCTGGAGGTTGAGACCAGATCCACAGGTGTTGTTGGGATCAGAGAAATGAATAGTGTCATTAACTTGAAACTGTAAGTGGGCTGGCCCACAAACTTTTAAAGCTCACACCTCAAAGCAAAGTTTTCCCCTGGTGGCTCAAACAATAAAGAATCTGCCTGCAATGTAGGAGGCCTGGGTTCAATACTTGGATCGGGAAGATCTCCTGGAGAAGGGAATGGCTGCCCACCCCAGTGTTCTTGCTTGAAAAATTCCATGGACAGAGGAGCCTAGCAGGCTACAGTCCATAGGGTCTTACTAACTTTCAGTTTTTTCTTTTACTCAAAGCAAAAGCTTGGCCTCTTAATAGTCAAACTGGTTGATGCAAAAAGCACTTTGGGTAACAACAAAGGTGAACACTTCAGAGATCAACAAGGCCAAGAATAAATATCAGTTCAGTTCTTCCACCAAACCTCCCAGTCCTAATGTGATTGTTCTGAAATAGCATGAGCCTCAACACTTGTAAAGAAGCATCCTTTCAAATGTTTTTAGGGACTCTGGCCTCTCAAGTATATTTGCCTCCTCCTTCCCCCAACTGATGGCCTTCTGCCTGATGAGAATTCAGCTTTCTTTCTATTCTTTTACTATAAAAACCTGCTCTCAAAAAAGATGAAAACACCTAAAACTTGTTCACATTACAATTTAAATTGCCAGTAGCTGTTTAAATGATATCAGGTAGGCTTCCTAGGTGGCTCAGTGGTAAAGAATCCACCTGCCGGTGCAGGAGATGCAGGTTCGATCCCCGGGTCAGGAAGATCCCTAGGAGAAAGAAATGGCAACCCACTTCAGTATTCTAGCCTAGGAAATCCCATGGACAGAGGAGCCTGGCAGGCTACAGTCCTTGGGGTTGCAAAAGAGTCAGACACGACTGAGTGACTAAAGAACAACAGGGAGGGAAACTAGAAACTTACGTTTGAGTGCTTGTGTGTGTATATGCACACACATATATTATTTATTTATTAACTTTCCTCTTTAAAAAAGATTGGAGTATAGTGGATGTATAACATACATCTTAGGTGTACAATATTGTGATTCACAATTTTTAAAGCTTTTACTCTATTTATAGTTGTTATAAAATTGACTACATACCCTGTGTTGTACAGTGTATGCTTGTGGCTTGTGTATGTGTGCTCAGTTATGTCCGAATCTTTGTGACCCCAAGGACTGACTGTAGGTTGCCAGGCTCCTCTGTCCATGGGATTTTCCAGGCAAGAATATAGAGAGGGTTACCATTTCCTCCTCCAGGGGATCTTCCTTGTCCAGGGATCAAACCTGTGTCTCCTGCGTTGGCAGGCAGATTCTTTACCACCAGTGCCCCCTGAGAAGCCCTATCCTTGTAGCTTATTTTATGCCTGATCTTAGTAGTCTATACCTCTTAATCCCCTACCCCAATATTCCACCCTCCCACTATGGTAATCACTAGTCTGTTCTCTAAATCTGTGTTTACCTCTTTTGCGTTCTGTTCACTATTTTCTTATGCTTTTTAGATTCTACATATAATAGAATCTATTTATACATACAGTATTTGTCTTTCTCTAACTTATTTCATTTAACATAATGTCCTGCAAGTCCATCCATGTTGTTGTGAATGTCAAAATTTCATTCTTTTTATTGGCTGGATAGTATTCCATTATATTACATACCACGTCTTCTTCCTCCATTCATTTGGTAATGGGCACTTGGGTTGCTTACATTTCTTAGCTACTGTAAATAATGCTGCTATGGACATTAGGGAACATATATCTTTTCAATTCAGTGTGTTTTTGTTCTTTTGGATATATACCCAGGAGTAGAGTTGCTGCGTTATATGATAGTTCTATTTTTAGTATTTTGAGAAACCTCTACAGTTTTATGCAGTGGCTGAACAAATTTACATTCCCACCAACAGTGTATGAGGGTTCTCTTTTCTCCACATCCTAGTCAACATTTGTTGTGGTTTTTTTTTGATGATAGCCATTTTGACAGGTACCAGATAATATCTCACTGATTTTGACTTACATTTCTTTGATAATTAGCATTATTGAGCATCTTTTCATGTGCTTGTTGGCCATCTGCATTTCCTGTTTGGAAAAATGTCTATTCTTCTGCCATTTTTAAATTGAATTGTTTGGGTTTTTTTGTTGTTGTTGAGTTCTGTAAGCTGTTGATATATGTTGGATATTTACCCTTTATTGGTCACATCATTTGCAAATATTTTCTCCCATTCGATAGGCTGTCTTCTCACTTTGTTGATGATTTCCTTTGCTGTGCAAAAGTTCTTAAGATCCCGTTTCTTTATTTTTATTTCTTTTGCTTTAGGAGACAGATCCAAAAATATTGCTATGATTTATGTCAAAGAATATTCTGCCTGTGTTTTCTTCTAAGGGTCTTATATTATGAAGTCTTAAATTTAAATCTTTAATCCATTAAAATTTATTTTTGTACTGTGAAGAAAGCTGAGAGCCGAAGAATTCATGCTTTTGAACTGTGGTGTTGGATAAGACTCTTAAAAGTCCCTGGACTGCAAGGAGATCCAACCAGTCCATTCTGAAGGAGATTGGTCCTGGGTGTTCTTTGGAAGGAATGATGCTAAGGCTGAAACTCCAGTACTTTGGCCACCTCATGCGAAGAGTTGACTTATTGGAAAAGACTCTGATGCTGGGAGGGATTGGGGGCAGGAGAAGGGGATGACAGAGGATGAGATGGCTGGATGGCACCACTGACGTGATGGACGTGAGTTTGAGTGCATTCTGGGAGATGGTGATGGACAGGGAGGCCTGTCGTGCTGCAGTTCATGGGGTCACAAAGAGTTCGGACATGACTGAGTGACTGAACTGAACTGAACTGATGTTCCCTGTATGGTTATTTCATGGAGTATTTTTTTTCTTTTGGTTATAAATGGATGCTGATTTCATACAAACATATTTTAATTAAAATTTTTAGTGTAGAAGTTTCAAATACAAAAGTAGAGAGAAAAGTGTAATAAACCCACACCTGTCTATCTTCTAAACATTTATTTGCCATCTGCCATTTTTGCTTCCATCTGTCATCTGTCTCCCCTCAGCATACTTTTTTTTTTTTTCTGGGTTACTTTACATTATTTCAACTTTTTTCATTTCATATTCAAATATGGAAAAGGAAGTTATGTTTAATGGGATAAAACCTCATGGGAAGTTTCATAGGGCTACCTGGGTTGAGAAGGAACTGGGTGCAGGGTCAGGATTCAGCAAAAACAAGTTCCTGGGTTGTGTAGGACGCCTGCCACCAATGCATGTACCTGCCATGTAATTCCATCTTGCTGTCCCCGCTTTCAGCCCAAGAAACGAAAGACTTACTATAATACTGGAGGCATTTACAGCCAGTGGGAGAGAATGCCCTGGAGGGAAGAGGACTTTCATGTCCCAGCCACCCGCAGCTGCCTATTCCTCCATCTTCCTTGGTGGATCACTTTGCAGCGCCTTGATGTGGTTTGAGCAGAGTGAGGTGTGAATGTCAGGCAGAGCACAGGCCTTGCTGCCAGCGAGTGAACGTGGAGGGAACAAAGCCAGGCAAGGCTTCAGGTGGCAGCTGGCCAGAGGCCAAGGGGAGGAGCAAGTGGAAGGACTTGCCATTTGGAGGGACTATGGGCTCCAGGCCTCCTGCTGGAGCATCAACAGCTGTCAGTGTTATCCAAACTCCACTCTCCACTCAAAATGAAGATGTCATGGAGACAGAGGGAATGCCAGTCATGCCCTTTGATTTGCTTGTTTTCCCCAGAAGCAGCAGTTTTGTCACCAGAACTCCTTTCTGGCAATCCAGTCTGTCCCAAGGACAGCTGTATTTGCATGCGCTGTGAGCTCAAGAGGCAGTTCTGTGTGTGACTGGCATGTGCGATGTCAGAGTGGGGCGAAGGGGCAGGAGGCTGAAGGCATGTGGGACTGGGTGTATCCATGCACCCTCTGCCATGCACCTTCCTGTGTGATTGTTGATGTTCAGCCGCTCAGTTATGTCTGACTCTTTGCAACCCCATGGACTGCAGCACTCTAGGCTTCCCTGTCCTTCACCGTATCTTGGAGCTTGCTCAAACTCATGTCCATTGAGTGGGTGATGCCAACCATCCCATCCTCTGTTGTCCCCTTCTCCTCCTTTTCCAGCATTCGGGTCTTTCCCTGTGTGACAGGCTCTAGAAATGCTGGCAGCATCAATCAGCTGGCTATTTGAGGATCAGGTGTTCTTGGGGTGGGTTTTCTGGCACTGGTTAGATTGAAGGGAGTGCTGGCTCATATTATCAGTGTTGAACCCAGCATGACAGCAGGAGGCCAGAGGAGCCTGTTCACTTCTGCTGCCTCCTCAGCAGAGCTCCCAGGCTGTGCACATCAGCTCTGGGCTCCGGTGGGTTCTGCTACTGCTCGTGTGCCACGTGCAGAATGTCGAGGGCTTTTAGGAGAGAATCTGGTTGTTCACGGTGAATTCTGCAGTTGGCCACATAGCTTTGCTCAAGTCTGGTGAACATTTTTAGTGCAAGGGAGCCATGAAGACTATTAACTAAAGCTTGAACTAAACAGAATACATAGGTACTCTAGTTTAGCATTTTCTAAAGTGTGTTCTGCTGAGCAGTAGCTCAAAATTAGGAAGGGGACAGGGGATGTTCAGGTGGGTTAAGGTCAAGGGTGGGTAGAAAATTCCATGATGAAGAGAGTTGGGAAATGGAGGGTTGAACAGGTCTGCCTGTAGAAGCTTTCTCATGGCATTTGTTACACTATTTACACTATCATGCGCTGAGACTTTCTAAGAGAGGGCTGTGATGAGCTGTGTTCCTACTATTTATTTGGCTACAGGCCCCCTGCTGCAAGTGTTTTCTCAAACACATTTTAGGAAATGAAGTCTTTCTTGAATGAAGATTCATTCTGCTGACTTTTTAAGTCATCAACACCAAAATACTCAAAGTCTAACTATCTCTCAGAAAGAAAAGAAAGAAAGAGAAATCGCACAGGCATGTCTGACTCTTTGCGACACCGTGGACTGTAGCCTACCAGGTTCCTCTGTCCATGGGATTCTCCAGGCAAGAATACTGGAGTGGGTTGCCATTTCCTTCTTCAGGGGATCTTCTCAACTCAGGGATCTAACCTGGGTCTCTCACACTGCAAGCAGATACTTTACCCTCTGAGCCACCAGGGAACCCCCAAATATTTCTCAAGTATCTTTTTATACTCAAGTATCTTTTAATCTGGATTTTTCTCCACTTTTTTGGTCTTGCACTAAAGGGAAAATAATTTGACATTAATATTGTTAAAAGCTCCTCCTAAATGATTTTTGAAACTTTGACTGACTTTGCATTTCCTTTCTAGTTTATATATATATAAACCTTTGTATCTGTGTAAACTCCCTTTGGGAGCTTGGAAACATTCTTACTTTTCCAACAGCCGTGAGAGAGGACAGCACCCCCACTTTATAGGTGGAGACACTGAGGCTCAGGGAGGTTTACTTATTGGCTCAAAGTCTCATATGGAGTAAGAAATGGTAACCCACTCCCATATTGTTGCCTGGAATATTCCACAGACAGAGGATCCTGGCGGGCTACAGTCCATGGGGTTCGCAAAGATTTGGACATGATTTAGCGGCCGAATACAAAGTCTCATAACTGATAAAGATGTAGATTTCAGTTTGTCTGACTCTGGAGCCCGTGTTCTTTTCTTTCAGGTAAAGGAAGGGTAGGTTTTTCTTGTTCGGTGTCTGCTTACCCGCAAATACTTTGCCCGAGGGTGAGGACTTTATTTTGTTCACTCCAAAATCCCAGAGCCTTGCACATAGTAGGTACTCTGTAAATATTTATTAAAGGAAGGAAATCACTATCTTCTCCCCTGGGTAATAAATACGCAATGAAAATGTCTCTTCTGGGTCCCTAAGGAAGTTAGTTTGAGAAAGTGCAGCTAAAGTCAGAGTCTTGGTGAGGCCAAGTCAAATAATGAGGCTAGGGTTGTTCTGGGGACAGAGAAAAAGAATTTAGCCCTGTGGGAGTGTCCCAGGGTTACCTCTGAATCCTGACTTCTTTTAAGCTTAAAAGAAAAAAAGCAATATTAACCACACATGCCCAGAGGAAAAAACAATGAAAATAGAAGGGTCTGACATGAAAGGGAAGTCTTCCCGTACGCCTCCACGGCTGGTCCTGCTTTTCACTTGACATGTGGTCGTGATGGTTGTTATCGTCCATAACTCAAATAATATGCTTGCATTTCTATTTCTTGACTCATCACTTTGAAGCAGTAGCTATTAACTCCCTACTATGCACTTCTGCCTGGAAAATCCCATGGACGGAGGAGCCTGGTAGGCTGCAGTCCATGAGGTGGCTAAGAGTCGGACATGGCTGAGTGACTTCACTTTCACTTTTCACTTTCATGCATTGGAGAAGGAAATGGCAACCCACTCCAGCGTTCTTGCCTGGAGAATCCCAGGGATGGGGGAGCCTGGTGGGCTGCTGTCTATGGCGCTGCACAGAGTTGGACACGATTGAAGCGACTTAGCAGCAGCAGCAGCATGATAGATGAGGCAGGTATCTTTTTCTGGCTTCTTTCTGCCAGTTTTTGTTACATTTTTATTCTTCTACTTATTTCCTCTCTGGTTTAGAATGAGGTGCTTAAACCTTCATTCCTTGATTCATTAACTTAGCATCTCTGTTTCTCCACCTTGTAACATGAGACCATTACTCCACATTGCCTCCTTCCTCTTCCTTCCCATCTCAGTATGTGCTAACTTCAGGTTATCAAAGTTTAGAACATTTATAATTCATACTGCAACTATATAGTTAGCCTTCATGTTTTGTTTATATACCTGTTGATGTGAAAATTGAAAATCAGCACATAGCTTTAACCGGTATTATGATTTTGTAAATATTATTCACTGTGGAATCAATAGAGTAATTGGATCTATGTTGTTGTTCAGTCGTGTCTGACTCTTTATGACCCTGTAGACTGCAGCACGCCAGGCCTCCTTGTCCCTCATCGTCTCCTGGAGTTTGCCCAAGCTCATGTCCATTAAATTGGTGATGCCATCCAACCATCTCCTCCTCTGTCATCCCCTTCTCCTTCTGCCTTCAGTCTTTCCCAGCATCAGGGTCTTTCCAAAGAGTCGGCTGTTTACATCAGGTGGCCAAAGTATTGGAGTTTCAGCTTTAGCATCAGCCCTTCCAATGAATATTCAGGGTTGATTTCCTTTAGGATTGATTGGTTTGATCTCCTTGCAGTCCAAGGGACTCTCAAGAGTCTTCTCCAGCACCACGGTTCAAATGCATCAATTCTTTGACACTCTGCCTTTTTATAGTCCAACTCTCACATCTGTACATGACTACTGGAAAGACCATAGCCTTAACTATGCAGACCTTTGTTGGAAAAGTGATGTCTTTGCTTTTTAATACACTGTCTAGGTTTGTCATAACTTTTCTGCCAAGAAGCAAATGTCTTCTAATTTCATGGCTGCAGTTACCATCTGCAGTGATTTTAGAGCCCAAGAAGAGGAAATCTGTCACTTCTATGACTTTTTTCCCCTTCCATTTGCCATGAAGTGATGATCTTAGTTTTTTTAATACTGAGTTTTAAGCCAGCTTTTTCATTCTCCTCTTTCATCCTCATTAAGAGGCTATCTAGTTCCTCTTCCCTTTCTGCCATTAAAGTGATATCATCTGCATATTTGAAGTTGTTGATATTTCTTCTAACAGTCTTGATTCCAGCTTGTAACTCATCCAACCTGGCATTTCGCATGATGTGCTCTGCATATAAGTTAAATAAACAGGGTAACAATTAACAGCCTTGTCATACTCCTTTCTCAGTTTTGAACCAGTTAGTTGTTCTATAGAAGGTTCTAACCATTTCTTCTTGACCTGCATACAGGTTCTATAGAGGAAATGTAATCCTAGTCATCAGATTTGGGCTGCTCAAAGGAGGTTGTTCTAAGCATCAAGGTCAAGTGGATTACTGCTGTACTCTATCAGTTCTTAAAAAAAAAAAATACCCACTGATTTTTGTAGGCTCCATTTCATATCTGGAGCATACACTGACTCTCATCTTGGAATTACTAATTGTAATTCTCCCTTTTCTTATTGATTGAAGTAACAAAGGCCTTCTTCACATATTGCTAAGAAAGTCCAGCTTCTTAATCATTCTACTCTATAAGTATGCAATGGCCAGTTTCAAATAGATTTCTTTCTAACTGGGTCCTGAGCTTTTTCAGTGCATTCCTGACTTAGCTCCACTGTTTACTGGATCTCATACAGTCTCTTAGATTTGAGATGGGCAAATGGACAATGTCCAGATGATATGAAAAAATAAAATCTGCAGCAACCAACCCAGGACACCAACCCATTATTCACAGTAACTCATCTAGGAAGCCAGCATGTTATCTATAAGTTAGACTTGTAGGAGAGTTGACCACTATCGTAGCAAACCAGCCCATGAAGCCAAATAATAACCTCTCAAACAATAGGACCAATGGGGCAGGACTGGATTAATATCTGAAAGTTACCCTCATTTTTGTTTCTGATTCCAACTTAGGACCAACCAGGCACAGCCAGTGTCCACCCGTAACTAATCACACAGGAAGTTAGCCCACCCATGACTTCCCCATGCCCACAGCCTCTAGTCAGCGCACATCTGAAACCTTTACTTTTTCCAATATAGAGCTTTCTTCTTCTGCCCCACTTGAGTCTCTGCCAGACACAGTGATGGGGTTGACTCCCTTGCAAGCTCTGGATAAATGACCTGTGCTTGCCCTTCTTTGGTTGGTGTTTCTTTATTTCCACAGGTTCATTTTTGCTTGTTTGCTTTTCTGGAGTATATCCTCAAGTAATTTTTCTCAAGTAAGATGTCTGGGTCTTAGCAGGTGTGAAATATCTTTATTCTGTCCTCTCCCTTGGCTGACTTCTGGGTTCAAAATCACTTTACTCAACATTTTAGAGGAATTTTCCCACAGTCTTCTATTATCTAGAGTTGCTGTGACTGAGAGGATTATCAATACTTTGTAGATAAAATGTTTCCCCTAGTGGCTTTAGAATCTTCCCTTAATCCATATTCTGAAAGTACATGAGGTGAGATCTAGGAATTATCTTTTTAGAATCATTGTGCTCAGGACTTGGTGGGCCTTTTTGCAATATAGACCCCAGAAGTATTAATTTGACTCTTTTCTCCATTTCTTCTTTTTTGGTTCTCTCTCCTTGGACTTCTGTGAGATGGATATTGGCTCTGATTAATCTTTTATATCTTTTAATTTTTCTCTCATGTTATAGCTGTTTATATTTTTGTTTTCCACATTGGCGTACTTTCTTAAATTTCTGTTTCAACAATTATATTTTCATAGCATATTCTTTATGAGTACAGTTTCTTCTCAAATCTCTTTGGGGTTACTAAATTTCTTTGAGTTCTACACACTTCCTTAGCAGGCTTCTCCAGTGGCTCCGTGGTAGAGAATCCACCTGCCAATGCAAGAGATGTAGGTTCGATCCCTGGTTTGGAAAGAGCCCCTGGAGAAGGGAATGGCAAGCCCCTCCAGTATTCTTGCTTGGAAAATCCCATGGACAGAGGGGCTTGGTGGGCTACAATCTGCAGGGCTGCAAAAGAGCTGGACTCACAGCGATTCAGCAACAACATCCTCAGCATTTTCTTGAGTCTATGTCTTTGAGCTGTTTCTTTTTTTTCCTGTTCTCTTTGAGGGTCTGCTGACTCTTGACTGTCTGCACACATTTATGGGGGGAGGACCAGACTCCCCTCATAGGGAGTCTGTATGTAGGTTTCCTGACTATTGCCCTTCACCTGAAGGAGAGAGCTGAGTGTTGCACCAGTTTTACACACAGGCTTCATTTTAGGTGAAGTTAGTTGGATGGAATCACCGACTCAATGGACAGGAGTTTGAGTAAACTCCAGGAGTTGGTGATGGACAGGGAAGCCTGGCCTGTTGCAGTCCATGGGGTTGCAAAGAGTTGGACACAACTGAGTGACTGAAATGAACCAAACTTCATTTTGAGTGTGTGCTGTAGGCAAGATTGGGATGACCCTACTCTGGGATGCCAATTCCACTGTGAAATGCTACCCATTTCCAGAAAGAACTTCCAATTTCTTCTGATTTTTCAGATTCAGCCTGGGGGCAAAATGCTGGGAAGCCCAACCCTTGAGGAGCCCACTTCAGTCTGTCCTTCCTGGCAGCTCCTCCTTCACCCTGGGGCTCTAGCTGCTAACTTTTGGGTGGGGATGGTGAGGCAGGGTCTCTGCCGCCCTCTTGTCACTGCTGTTTGCATCAATATGATTGAATTCACCTTGTGACTTCTTTGGTCCTTTCCTACCCTATCTTCTGCTTTGAGCATTTTGATGACTTGATTCCCTTTGTACTTTTTAAACTGTTATTTTGGCTGACTTTTGAAGTGTTCTGTTTTTTTTTTTTTTTTTTTTTACCTACTGCCTTTTAATGGACTCAAGTGCTTTTCTGTTAGTTTTAGGACTGAGGTAGTTAGAACAAAGTTTCTGTGACCAAAGGCACATCAGTATAATCTTACACTCTATGCTATCATCCCAAAACTCCCTTGAAGCCACACAGAGACTGAGAACTTGGGATAAAGAGGTGGTGAGAAAAAGAGTGGGAGTGTTCTTCCTCCTTACCTTTTACCCGGGGTAGGTGCGGACCCCATGGGAGCACACCCATGGCCCGGAAAGGTTTACCGCATGCTGTCACTTCCTCACTGCTCTGAGGATGGTTGGAGAATATCGTGCAGAACTGCGGCGTTTTTTGGAAGAGGCGTATAGAGTCTATTTCACCCCCTCCTAGATTCTTCCCCTCTGGCAGAAGTCAGAGTTATGGTAGCCTAACTTGGGAATTAGCAAGATAGATATGTTTCCCAGAACAATTCAAAAATGCATTCATCAACAACTTTGCAGAGTGGGGAGAAAAAGAACTCTGAAAAAGAGAAAAGTTGGCTCAGCCATTTCATGAGCTGCTTAGAACAAGAAGACCTTGATATTACTTCTGGTATATTGTGCACACACTACGGGGAGAGAGTAGGAGTTGTTGCTGGGGTCCAGTCTAGAGACTGGCTGTCTGGCCCCTGTCTGGGACAGTGTTTAGATCCCACCCTGGTGGAAGCTGAGGGACAGCGATCCCAAGGTGCCAGCAGCTCATCCTGCAGAAGCCAGCAGTTCTCTTACTGCAGCAGAGCCGTGGTTCTGCCTGGTACCCCATCCTCTCGTAGTGCCCAGGGTCACATGGCCAGCAAGAGGCAGAGCTGGGGGGACTTCCCCGGTGGTCCAGCGGCTAACACTCTGGACTCCCAGTGCAGGAACCCCAGGTTTGATCCCTGGTTGGTGAACTAGATTCCATATGCCATAACTAAGAGTTTGCATGTTGTAACTAAAGAAGACTCTTGAGAGTCCCTGGGGCTGCAAGGAGAGCAAACCAGTCCGTTCTGAAGGAGATCAGTCCTGGGTGTTCATTGGAAAGACTGATGCTAAAGCTGAAACTCCAATACTTTGGCCACCTCATGTGAAGAGTTGACTCATTGGAAAAGACCCTGAGGTTGGGAGGGATTGGGGGCAGGAGGAGAGGGGGATAACAGAGGATGAGATGGCTGGATGGCATTACCAACTCAATGGACATGAGTTTGGGTAAACTCTGGAAGTTGGTAATGGACAGGGAGGCCTGGTGTGCTGTGATTCATGGGGTCACAAAGAGTCAGACACGACTGAGTGACTGAACAGAACTGAACTGAACTGAACTAAAGATCCTGCATGTTGTAACTAAGACCTAGCACAGGGGTTAGTTACATAATAAATACATGTATTATTTACTTAATAAACAAAAAAAGTAAATATTAAGAAAAAGGCAGAGCTGGGATTCAAACCCAGGCCTGTTAAATGTCACAGCCTGTGTTCTTTCTTCCACAGCGTTGCATTGCACTGTTTCTCTGAAGAAGTTAGCATCAAAGGTCAAGCATGACATAGGACTCAGCCATGCACACGGGTGGTGAGATGCTGTGAAACACAGTTGTGGCTCAGGGAAGGGGTGATGGGAGGGCTGACTGCAGTGTGGGGCAGGTAGGGACCAGTCTGTGCATCCACAGTCCTCTGGCCTCTGTGAGGCCCGGGGCCCAGCCTCGCGTTGCTGCTTGGTCAGCAATTGCTGACCAATTGAATGGTCAATGAATGCTTGCTGCTAAATGAATAACGTGGAACAGCCTGAGAGGTTCTGTGGAGAAGGTAGGGTTCGAACTCTGTAGAAGCCTTGGGTCTAGGAAGGTAGAGAAGGCAGAAAGAACTTTCCAGGGCTTGAGAGACAGGATGGGGCATGCTGTGCAGGTGGGGGAAAGAGGGAGGGCTGGAAAGGTTGGCAGGTCAACTTGAAGAAGCAGCAAAGGCCGGATGGTACCAGGCCCTGAACATCAGAGAGACTGCAGGGAAAAGGACTGAGAAATCGATGAAGGGAAATGCTGTGCTGTCTTTAAACATGAGCTAGGATGAGGATGCTTTGATTTCTCAGATTTCTTGAAGACGAATAAAATTATCTCAACTAATGAATTAGTAATAACAGTCATATTATGGAGGCCTCACCATGAGCCATAGATTTTACAAAATGCTGTACATACATCCGCTGAGCTAATTTTTGCCTCCTTTGTGAGGTAGCTGCCATCTCTATTTCTAGAGAGGAGGAAATAGAGGCTCTGAGAAACTCAGAAAGGTTAAGAAATTTGTCTGAGGACACACAGCCCGTCAAGGCAGAGCAGAGGCTTGAAGTGAGGAATGTCTGCCTCTGAGGTTCTTAATGACTAGGTTTTACTGCCTCCTGGAACAGGTGCACTTGGCTCCAGCTGCAACAGTGGGGGTCCCTGGGGAAGTTGCTGTGTCATCCAACAGGCAGGATCAGGCAGGCTGGGAGGAAGGGTGGGCTAGCTTTGCCTGGGGCCAAGCTGGCACAGCTGGGCTCTGCTATGCAGGACGAGGAGCCAGTTCCCTCAAGGTCAGTTCCAGCCACATCTCTCTACACCTCTATTGCTCAAAGACTTGAAGCCAGCCTCAAATGAATGAATAAATGAACAAAAGAACAAAAATATTTGCTCTTCCCTCTGAAGCTCGGGCACGACTGAGCGACTTCACTTTCACTTTCCAATTTTTTCATGCATTGGAGAAGGAAATGGCAACCCACTCCAGTATTCTTGCCTGCAGAATCCCAGGGACAGAGGAGAGCTGCTGTCTATGGGGTCGCACAGAGTCGGACACGACTGAAGCGACTTAGCAGCAGCAGCAGCAGCAGCTGAAGCTTGGCTGGGAATCCCTCTCCCAAACTTCTCACATGCAAAATGTAGTTCCAGGGAGCAGATTAACATTTCAAACTGGTTCATGCAATTAGACCGGAACACCTGGTTTTGCAGTAAGTCTGATTTTCTGTGTGTGCGGAGGGGTTCTTGAAATTCCCGTGCTGGGCGGGTTACCTTGGTGACTGGGCACCAGCTGTTCTGTTGGCATGTTGTGTGACAATTGATGGCAACTCCCCGCTGGCATTTGACAGAAGCCCTGGCAGAAGAGGTAGCAGGTAAATGCTGACACCTTCCTTTCTTCCTCTCCTGTGGGGCTCAGGCTCCTCTTTAGCGATAAGTGGCGCAGGCTGCGGAGAAGAGCGTTGGGAGCTGCAGACCGTGGAAGCCAGCAAGCACTCAGCGGCGTCTGGGCTGATTCATCAAAGCTGAAGGCGTGGGCAGGGAAGAGTGGCATTGGGAGTTGTGTGTCATCCTCGAATCCAGACCCACTCTGTGCAGCCCTGCCTGAGGTAGACATCTTCACCTGGGGGTTTTATCCCAACTTTACTGATGGATAGAACAAGTTTTAGAACTTCATTCATCAGCATCAATAAACTCCAAATCCTCCCAAAACAGAATAAAACAAAAATCTGGAGTCTGGAAAGAAAGAGGAGCTATTTATCATTTTTTCCCCAACTGCCTAATGGTAGCTCTCTTGCCCATTGTTGGCGGAGTGCAGGGCCCTGCTTCTCCCCTCAGAACGCATCCCTGGAGCTTTTCCCTAGTTAGCCTTGACCACAGGGCATCAGCATGTGGCTCAGGCTGGCCAGGCAGATGCTCCGACCCAAGCTACCTTTGTATCTGGTGCCAAAGCCTCAAGGATGACAGTCAAGGTAAAAGAAGGGGTCAACTACAAACTGGCACTTGCCATGGGCACTTGCCGTCGACCTCTACAAGGCTTAAATCATGTGCTGCGGCAGCCACTGAGCTTCAACACCTGCTGCAGGGAGTTCAGAGCGGATCCCAGGAGTGAGGCGCTCTGTGCTCCTGTAAGCTGTCAGAACAGGTCTTCAGAGAGTTAAGATGTTTTAAGGAGCTGATTTTATGAGCCCAACTCTTTCGTCTCCTCATATCTAGACAAGCACTAAATTCCTTCCTGGGAATGTGTGCTCCTTGTGACTAGCAGAAACCTTCTGCAAAAATATGTGCTTGGTTGCATGCAGTCCCCTTTCGCCACAATCACATATACACTGATCTTCACCCCTACTTCTTTGGAGCAATTCCTCAGAGATATTTGAAATGCGGTCTCCCAGGCTATAGTCCTCTTTTCCCCCCAAATGAAACTCAATTCACAACTCTCATGTTGTAGACTCTTTTAAGTCAGCGAAGGGAAGACCAGAACCCATCCATCCATCATGCGCACAGTTGTGCCAGCAGCCACGGTGCCCTGGAGGAGCAGTGGGGTCCTGGTGGAAGGCATGGCTGAAATATGAATTTATTATGTGTTCCCAACTGCTTGGTTCGTAGACACTTTCTAAGACTGGAAATTGGCTTTTAGAAGACAATTGTTGGGTCTCAGAGCTCAGACTCTTCCCATAATAAGCACTGGTCACCTTTGCTTGTAACTATCAGATAAAAAACAAATCTGGACTTAGTAAGAAGGACTTTATTTGAAAGGATTATTCGAGGGGCTGAGAGGGAAAGAGTCTGTTGTAAAAGGGAGAAGCTCCCACTGTAGCCTCTGCAAAGGCCTCAGAGTCTGGGCGAATGGGGTTTTTCTTTTGCAGGGAGAGTAGTAAGAGCAGACAGAATCGAATGAGCAAACAACCAATCAGAACAGTAGGTCAGACAATGGTTTATTTACCAAGCATAGCTTTCTAGGGGAAGGGGAGCAGCTTCACTGTCTGGTTAAAAGCATTTTACTCTGTTCTGATTGAATTATCAGGCACTAAACAGAGTTGGACACGACTGAGCGACTTCACTTTTACTTTTCACTTTCATGCATTGGAGAAGGAAATGGCAACCCACTCCAGTGTTCTTGCCTGGAGAATCCCAGGGACGGGGGAGCCTGGTGGGCTGCCATCTCTGGGGTCGCACAGAGTCAGACACGACTAAAGTGACTTAGCAGCAGCAGCAAACACTATGGCTAACCATTGATGAGGTAGAGAATGGGAATTTGGAAGGTCTGCACCTGGAGTTGTCATAGATGAACAGGACACAACAGCTCCACGTTCTGGGTTGTGTGGGGAAGGAGGTTCTGTACAGTGACCAGTTTTCTGGAACACAAAAAGGTGGGGGGATTTTTTTTAACTATCACTGTTTTTAGAAGCACAGGGCTCCTGGTTGATAAGAAAAGATGCTTTTAAGCCTCTGTTGCTGCCAAGTCTGTTATCTCAGTTAGGATTGTGGAGCAGGCTGTGATAACCACCCCCATTTTGCAGAGAGGCAGAAAATGGGAATTTGGAAGGTCTGTATCTGGAATTGTCATAGATGAATGGGGCAAAACAACTGCACCTTCTGGGTTGTGTGGGGAAGGAGGTTCTGTACAGTGACCCATTTTCTGGAACACAAAAAGGTGCAGAGTAAGGAGCAGAGACAGGAATTCCCAAGGTTGACACCAGGAAAAGGCTGAACTGACCCCTGAACCTTGGTTTTTAGGTCCCAGATCTGTACGTGTTCTTTTCACCATGCTGCCTCTCTGCAAGGCCTCAGTGACTTAACCTCGTACCACAAACCTTGGCTTGTTTTTAAGACACTAGCACCGTTATTTGACACATAAAGAATCCATGTGTATGTGTGGAGTTTTTCATGATAATTACATTACACCAATATCCAACAGAATATGAAAATGGAGATCAATTGCAATCTCAATTTGCTAGACTGAAATTGTGTTCCCTAATTTCTATGCAGTCATCAGCACTTACTCTGCCTAACAGGCTTGCCTTCTAATGCAAAAGGACTGCATTAGCGCAGCCATCAAACCCTGCCGCCCCCAGCATTACAATCAATGCTGCTGCAAAGCTGCTCCCCTCTTTTTTAAAACCAAAATAGCATCCTTAAAGGATAAAAAAGAGATGTAAAGCTTACATCTTTTTCTTTGTATGTTTTCAGATTCCCCACCATGTAACCCCCAAAACAAAAGACAGTTTGAGATGAAGTATTTTATATAGTGTCAGGATGGAATCCAAAACAGGCTTCATTTTGGCCCTAAGATAGCCTAGTTTTGAGAAGGTTCTGTTCACACATGGCAGCAATTGTTCAAGGGGAGTCTTCCCATTGGAAGGTGGAACAAGCAGCTTTTAAGCATCATGAAACTAGGAGACTGCAGATATGATACCCCGTGTCTCCCTCTTGGCCTGTTCTTCAGATGCTTCTTCTAGGGGAGAGTGCCTGGGTGGCTGCTTTTTCCCCTGCAGCTCTGCTACCCCTGGGCTTCCCCAGGCACTCCTTCTATTCGCAAGGGCTTCATCCTCCTAGCTGCCTTAGGGATGGCCACCCTGCTCCTCTATGGTGTAGCCCACATCTCAACATTCTGAGCCTGTATTAGGACCTCAGAGCCGAACACAATACCTCCCAGGGTGACTGCTAGCAAAGTCCCTGCTGTGGTCTGACTCTGGACTCAGGTTCTAGAAACAGTCCTGGGTTTCCTTCTGGCTCTTCTGCTGATTTGCTGTGCAGCTTGGATAAAGTGCTATAGCTCTCTGTGCTTCCCCTGTTGACGAGGGAGAGATTACACCCATTTCTTTGTGTTGTGATGGCTAAATAAGATAATACAATCAAGTAATTGGCATTCAGCTGATGCTGAAGCTCTAATACTTTGGCCACCTGATGCAAAGAGCCGACTCATTGGAAAAGACCCTGATGCTGGGAAAGATTGAAGGCAAAAGGACAAGGGGGCGGTAGAGGATGAGATGGTTAAATAGCATCATTGACTCAATGGACATGAGTTTGCACAAACCCTGGGAGATAAAGATAGGGAAGCCTGGCGTGCTGCAGTTCACGGGGTCATAAAGAGTCAGACATGACTTAGGGACTGAAAAACAACAACAAATGTGGCATAAAAGAAGCCCTTGNAGGACAAGGGGGCGGTAGAGGATGAGATGGTTAAATAGCATCATTGACTCAATGGACATGAGTTTGCACAAACCCTGGGAGATAAAGATAGGGAAGCCTGGCGTGCTGCAGTTCACGGGGTCATAAAGAGTCAGACATGACTTAGGGACTGAAAAACAACAACAAATGTGGCATAAAAGAAGCCCTTGATGAATGTTAACTAATAATGGTAATGATGATAAAACAAAATATTGAAAAGTAGAAGTGGGAAAGGAGAAGAGATTTGCTGAATCCTCCCCACTTTCCTGCAGTAAACAGATGGTCACTTTTAAAGCTAATTTCTGAAGCCTTGTTACCTAATCCACTGTTCTCCATTAATGTTCTCTTTGGGTGGGACACAGGGTCTCATAATGGTCACTAAGACCGCACTCTCCCTAAATGTGACATGCTTCTCTCTGCTGACCTTCCTGACTCACTGTTGACTAGGTAGGGCCCAATTTATGGTTTGGTTAAGTCCCTCCTTTAACAGGGGGTCTGGAGGAATGCAAAAAAGCAAAATGGCTGTCTGGGGAAGCTTTACAAATAGCTGTGAAAAGAAGAGAAGTGAAAAGNGCATATCTAAGGTTATTGATATTTCTCCTGGCAATCTTGATTCCAGCTTGTGTTTCTTCCAGTCCAGCGTTTCTCATGATGTACTCTGCTTAGGTAGGAGATCAAAACACATTTTATTTAAATTAAGTTTATTACCTTGAATTCCAATTTTTAAATACTATACATACACTATGTGGGCCTCCATTTATAATCTTTCCGTGGCCACTTGCCTTGGGCCCTGCAAATGTCAGGGGCAGGCCTGACCATATCCTCTAGAGCCAGCAAAGACCATTGGGCACATTTGCATGTGTGTACATTTTACTTTGGTGTGAAATCAAGGCCTTCAATTTGTCATGGTTTTCAGATCTTGAAGGAAGTACAAAAAACTCACCTTCACTTTGGACAGTCACTGTCTTATCCCCATTTTACAGATGAGGCATCTGAAACCCGGAGAGGTTCAGTGACTTATCCAAAGTCAGTCTGGGGCTTTCTTTTTTCAGGCCCTCTGATGTCTTTGCTAAGGGTTTCCATGAAAACTGCTTCAACATCCAGCTTTTCATGTTGCAATCAAATCAGAGAGTGAGAAAATCTTAAGCAAGAGAGTAAAGATAGCTTCAAATGCAAGGATCAGACCAGATTTCACAGCAGACCGGAGCTGTCTGTCTTCAGCCGCAGCTCCTGCTGGCTGTGTTTCCTAACAGAGGATCCCTCTCTTTGACTTTCTCTTGTGTGATCATCCAGAAGCACGTGCACCAGAGAGTTGGAATGATGCCATTAAAAATATTGATACTGGTGCGGAGTTGTTTGCGTCTTAGCCTGCGCGCTGCTCTAACGGCACAGTGGCAAACATGGCATTTTCCTTGAGTAATTACAGAAGCCAGCAGATGTTTAGAGTGAGTTGGCTGTTTACTGACGTGGGACGCACAGCCTCACAGATCGGGGCTTCTGGAATCACTGCCCTTTGTCACCCAATCGGTGCTCCTTCCTGAGAGTGAGCAGAGACCCTGCAAGAGAGCCAGGCCCTCAGCTCAGGTCTGAGAAGCACCCCCAGGTGAGAGAGACGCAGCTTCATGGCAGCAATCAGGAGCCCTGTGCCGCGCCCCACCCCCGCCTCGCCTCCTCCCCTGTGCTGAAGGGAGTCGGAAGCCTGTGTGTGTGTGTGTATGAGGGGATCTCAGCTGGTGTTACCCTCCTCCTCCGGGAGATCAGTCACCTTTAATAGCCACAGGTGGAGCCTACTGCAGGCTCTGAAGGTCCCTGTGGCCCAGGGAGGGACAGTGTCCCTGGGGACACTGGCAGAGTGGGAGTGGGGCTGGCCACGTGGTCCCGCGTCTCAGCCCCTCTGCCTCTGCGCCTGTCTCTGCTTTGTCTTTTCCACTGTCGTTGTCATTCAGTTCCTTGGTTGTGTCCAACTCTTTGCTACCCCCATGGGCTACAGTACGCCAGGCTCTCTGTCCTTCACTGTCTCCTGGAGTCTGCTCAGATTCTTGTCCGTTGAGTCGGTGATACTATCTCACCATCTCGTCTTCTGCCGCCCCTGCTAAGGCACTCCCCTTACTTAGCAGGGTTGCTAAAGTTAGATTTCCCTCAATACACTCGTGGTCTTGCTCCAAAGAGGAGACACTGTGCCGCCCTGGAATCCAGTTCCTTTTCATCGGGGTGTGGTGGAAGGCACAGGGCCTGGAGCCAGACACGTCTGGCTCGAGCCGGACCCTCTCTCCAGCCAATCACCTAACTTCTCTGAGCCTCAGTTTTCTCCTCTGTTGAAAGGAATGGTAACACTTCTCTTCAATGTTAAGGGTTTAAAAGGAAGTGATGTAAGGATGTACTGATCATAGCTGGCATTGCTCAGTAGTTCCTATTTTTAGAACTCGACATGGTTAATATGTTTTTAACTTTACAAATATTGTCACTTGGGATTTCATTAGTCATCAAGAGTTATAAGGGAAGAAGGGTGAGTATTATTCCACATAAGCAAAGGAGTCGAGTAAGGCACAGAGAGATTTTTACAACTTAATCTACAAATGTTCTTGATCATCTGTTGTGTTCAGAATGTTGAAACTTCCGTCTGTAAATCTTACCTTTGAGAAGTTTATAAGCTCACAAGTGAGACTGCTCTGTAGTCAAGAATAAACTCAGAGAAGGGATGCACTTTAGCTGTTTTTTTACCCAGCACTCCGTAAATGTTTGTTGACTGAATGAATGACATGGTTTTTAACTCGAGACACAGAGAAGGGTAATAGCAGATTGACAACAACCCTCTGTAAATTCAGAATTGGGGAGAGGAGTTCCAGCCAGGAAATGTGAGGAAGTAGTTACATTTGACCTGGGCTTTTTTTTTTTTTTTTTTTGGTAAGATGTTTTTGATGTGGACCATTTTTTAAAAAGTATTTACTGGATTTGTTACAGTAGTGCTTCTGTTTTTTGTTTTGTATTTTTGGCCATGAGGCATGTGGGATCTTAATTCCCTGACCAGGGATTGAACCCACACCCTCTGCACTGGAAGGTGATCTCTTAATCACTGGACCACCGGGGAAGTCTCTGGCCTAGGCTTTGAATGGGTGACTGAATCTTAGGTTGAGACAAGGGAGGATAGTCCCATGAGCTGAGAAAATAGGGGCAGGAGTGCCAACATGCCACACTAAGGAAACACGCCTGATGTGTGTTGCCTGGAGACTGGGGTGTGTGATGCCCAAGCTGGGATCAATACTCTGGCAACCATACACCCAGATTTGCCAGAAAGTGTCCCATAATGCCTGTTGTGGGTCAATGAACACCTGGTACTTATTTTTAGTGTTGCTTTTTACTTTCAAAAGCGACCTGATGTGGAAGATCACTGCATCAGTAGTGAGAGTGAAGCTGTAAGGAAAGCTTAGGGAACTAAGGAAAGAAGGTCAAAGAGTCAGGGCGGGAGCGAATGAGTATTCAAAAAGTGTCTGTGACCACCCAGCTCCAGCTGACGGCTGCCATGTAAGTAAAGACCCAGGTCATCAATCGTGGTTCTCCAGAGAGACAGAAACAGTAAGATCTGTAAAGATATATACATAAGAGAAGATTTATTGTGGGAATTGGCTTGTGTGGTTTTGGGGACCAGGAAGTCCCATGATTTGCAGTCTATAAACTGGAAAACCAGACGAGCTGGTGGTTTAGGTCAGACTGAGCCTGAAATGGTGAGAACCAGGGAGGCAGTCGAGGAGGGAGTGATGATGGTGAAGGTCTCCATAGAACCAGGAAAGTGGATTGTCTGGGGGCAGGAGGAGAAGGATGTCTTAGCTCATGCAGGGAGAACGAATTCCCCTTCCTCTTCCTTCTTATTCCATGCAGGCCCTCAGTGGATTGGATGACACCCACCTGCTCTAGGGAGAAAGATCTTCACTTAGTTCACCCACTAAAATGATCATCTCTTCTGGAGACACCCTCACAGACACACTGAGAAATAATGTTTAATCAGCTATCTGGGCATCCCTTTGCACATAAAATTAATCATCATTTTAGGCTTGCCAGATCTCCTGGTGTTCGAGACAAGTCAGAAGTCTGAATTTTTATGTGTAACTCCTGATTTTAAAGCATTGGTTCAAAAAAATATGAAAAACTATGGAGATCAAACAAAACCTGTCTGGATACTGTAACTGGCCTGAGGCCACCATTCTGCCCACCTGGCGGGTGGTGGGGAGCTGGGAGATTTCTGAGGAGAGGGGCAGTGACCTGATTAGATCTAAGGGTCACTGGGACCTGGGTGTCAATGAGGAGCTGGTGGAGGGGGGCAGGGATGAGGGTGGAAGTGGGGCCTCCGGTGGGAGCTCCTGGCGATGGGCCAGGTGAGCCATGGGGCAGCTCTGACCAAGGCTGGGGGCAGCAGGGGTCAGAGATGGAGATGAGATGCTGGACCCGTTGCAGAGGCCTGGAGGGCAGAAGCTGGCCGGTTGGGACCTGAGGCCCCAGCAGGCTTGTGGGAGTCACACTGTGCAGGTTACAGCCTCCACAGGAGATGCCTGTGACATCCTGCTTCTCCCTCAGCGGGTCCTGGCAAGGTTAGCTGTCACCTGTCTAGTTAGACCTCCTGGGGCTTTGCTGCTCTGCACCCTGTTTAACGCCCCAGGAGAAGGCATCCACTTGACTCCCAGAGTCACCAGTCACGCCTCTGGGTCAGGAAGCAGTGCAGGTGTTTGTGGCTATCTGAAATGTAAGACCTGCTCTCAAAAAAAAAAAAACCCAAAAAAAACCTCTTACAAACTGTAAATGCTGCTGGTGATGACTCAGCATATGTACCCCAAAGGAGTCAACCAAGCTCATAATGGGTTTTCTCATACCCACCTGAGTTGGGCTGAGAATGATGGCAGCTCTTGGGATTAAACACCTTCCACCCGTGCAACAGGCTCAGCCACTGATTCGACCCCCAAGGGGCTGGGTTTTGCCTCTTTGAGGAGTTGGCCGCCGGTGTTTGCACTCATCAGAGCTCCCGGCCAGCAAAGCCATGGGCAGGATAACTGGATGGGTGATGGTTAATTCTCGGGATCGCTATGTGAGGCAGGGCTGATATTATCCCCATATCAAAAATTAAGACACTGAGGCTCCAAGCGGAGAGGAGAAATAAAGCAGAAAGTTGGAAAAAAAAAAAAAACCCAAGTCAAGAACCTGTCAAACTGAGGCCTGTTGTGGGCAGGACACACAGCGCCTAGAGGATATTCGCTGCCCGAATACAGGAAGGATGCTGAGCTCTGTCTTCACTCACGAGTGAGCGCTGTCACTCAGTTGTGCTCGGCTCTTTTCAACCCCAAGGGCTGTCTCCTGCCAGGCTGCACTGTCCGTGGGATTTCGCAGGCAAGAGTACTGGAGTGGGCTGCCATTTCCTTCTCCAGGGGATCTTCCTGACCCAGGGATGGAACCCGTGTCTCCTGTGTTGCAGGGAGATACTTTACCACTGAGCCGCCTGGGAAGCCACTGTCTTCACTCAGTCCAACGCTCTCCTGAGAGAGAAATTCTGCATAGCTGCCGTCCCCCTTCCTCCCTGCAGCACTGTTGCTGGTACACTGCAGGGTAAAGACCAGGTATTTGGGGTCTAATCTCAGCCCTACCACATCGTATCGGTGTGTTGCTGTTGTTCAGTCACTCAGTCCTATCTGACCCTGTGACCCCATGGACTGCAGCATGCCAGGTTTCCCTGTCCTTCACCATCTCCCAGAGCTTGCTCAAACTCATGTCCATGAGACTATGATGCCATCCAACCATCTCTTCCTCAGTCACCCCCTTTTCCTCCTGCCTTCAATCTTTCCCAACATCAAGGTCTTTTGTAATGAACCGACTCTGCATCAGGTAGCCAAAGTATTGGAGCTTCAGTTTCAGCATCAGTCCTTCCAATGAATATTAGGATTGATTTTCTTTAGGGTTGACTGGCTTGATCTCCTTGCAGTCCAAGGGACTCTCAAGAGTCTTCTCCAACATCATAGTTCAAAAGCATCAATTCTTTAGTGCTCAGCCTTCCTTATGGTCCAACTCTCACATCTATACATGACTACTGGAAAAACCATAGCTTTGACTATAAGGACCTTTGTTGGCAAACTAAGGTCTCTGCTTCTTAATATGCTGTCTAGTTTTGTCATAGCTTTTCTTCCAAGGAGCAAGCATCCTTTAATTTCATGGCTGCAGTCACCATCTGCACTGATTTTGGAGCCCCCCAAAATAAAATCTGTCACTGTTTTCGTTGTTTCCCCATCTATTTGCCATGAAGTGATGGGACCAGATGCCATGATCTAAGTTTTTTCAATGTTGAGTTTCAAGTAGGCTTTTTCACTCTCCTCTTTCACCTTTATCAAGAGGCTCTTTAATTCCTCTTCACTTTCTGCCATAATGGTGGTGTCATTTGCATATTTGAGGTTATTGATATTTCTCCCTGAAATCTTGGTTCCAGGTTGTGCTTCATCCAGTCTGGCTTTTTGCATGATGTACTCTGTATATACATTAAATAAGCAGGGTGACAATACAGCCTCGATATACTCCTTTCCCAATCTGGAACCAGTCTGTTGTTTCATGTCTGGTTCCAACTACTGCTTTTTGACCTGCATGTAGATTTCTCATGAGGCAGGTAAGGTGGTTTGATATTCCCATCTCTTGAAGAATTTTCCACAGTTTGTTGTGATCCACACAGTCAAAGTCTTTGGCATAATCAATAAAGCAGAAGTAGATGTTTTTCTGGAATTCTCGTGCTTTTTCTATGATCCAGCAGATGTTGGTAATTTGATCTCTGTTCCCTCTGCCTTTCCCAAATCAAGGTTGAACATCTGGAAGTTCTTGGTTCAAGTACTATTAAAACCTAGCTTGGAGAATTTTGAGCATTACTTTGCTAGCATGTGAAGTGAGTGCAATTGTGTGGTAGTTTGAACATTCTTTAACATTGCCTCTCTTTGAGACTGGAATGAAAACTGACCTTTTCCAGTCCTGTGGCCACTGCTGAGTTTTCCAAATTTTGTGGCATATTGAGTGCAGCACTTTCACAGCATCATCTTTTAGAATTTGAAATAGTTCAGGTGGAATTCTATCACCTCCACTAGCTTTGTTCGTAGTGATGCTTCCTAAGGTCCACTTGACCTTGCACTCCAGGATGTCTAGCTCTAGATAAGTGATCACAACATCGTGGTTATCTGAGTCATTAAGATCTTCTTCTGTAAGTTCTTCTGTGTATTCTAGCCACCTCTTCTTAATATCTTCTGCTTCTGTTAGGTCCATACCATTTCTGTCCTATATTGAGCCCATCTTTGCATGAAATGTTCCCTTGGTATCTCTAATTTTCTTGAAGAGATCTCTAATCTTTCCCATTCTATTGTTTCCCTCTATTTCTCTGCATTGTTCAGTTAGGAAGGCTTCTTATCTCTCCTTGTTATTCCTTGGAACTCTGCTATATAACTCTGCTATATAAACAGATGGCTATATCTTTCCTTTTCTCCTTTGCCTTTAGCTTCTCTTCTTTTCTCACCTCTTTGTAAGGCCTCCTCAGACAATTATTTTGCCTTTTTGCATTTCTTTTTCTTGGGGATGGTTTTGATCCCCTCCTCCTGTACAGTGTTGCAAACCTCTGTTCGTAGTTCTTCAGGCACTCTTTCTACCAGATCTAATCCCCTGAATCTATTTGTCACTTCTACTGTATAATCATAAGGGTTTTGATTTAGGTCATACCTGAAAAGTCTAGTGGTTTTCCCTATTTTCTTCAAATTCAAGGTACAAAAGTGGTGAGAGAGATTGAGAACCCTTTCTGAGAGAGTTGTTGGTGGGCTGGGAACCACATGCAACGTTCCCCATGCCACAGGGAGTGGTGGCAAGGCGAGGACCACTTCAGAGAGCCAGAAAAGACCCCCTGCTTTGGGGATGCATGGGGAATGATCAGGGCTCCCACCTGTGGCTGCAGACGGAAGGGGCATCTGGAAGCAGCCACACTCTCCTCAGCCGGACGTGCCTCCTGGCCCAGATATGGGACTTGTATTAGGACAGGCCTGGAAGGGACCCTGCAAAGGGAAGTCTCCCCAGTCAGGGATGGATGTGGTGGTTGATTTTCTGTGTCAGCCCAACTATGTCACGGGATGCCCAGACATTTGGTCAAACATTATTTGAGTGTGTCCATCACGCCATTTCTGTGTTTCTCTTGGCATTTGAATGCTATTCTCATAGTTTTCAAATGCTTTGAGAATAGCATTTGAATCATAGGTGGTTAAAGCAGATTGCTTTCCCTCATGTGGGTGGGCCTTGTCCAGTCAATTAGAGAACAAAAATGCTAACAGGGAACTCCTTTTGCTTGCTTTGAACTGCAACAAAATCTGCCTTCATACTTGAATTGAAACATCAGGTCTTTGTGGGTCTTGAGCTCACTGGCTTCTGGACTGGAGCTTATACCACAGCTCTCCTTGTTCTCAGGCTTAAGACCCAGATTGGAACCACAGCCTTGGCGGTCTTAGACTCCCCCAGCTAGCCAACTGCAGATCTTAGAGCCTCTCAGTCTCCATAATCATGGGAACCAGTTCCTTGTACTTCATCTGTCTATCATTATCTCTCTATGTGTCTGAATACCTGCATATCTGTCGTCTCTACCACCTAGCTATCCACCTGTTATGTATCATCTATCTATCCATCCACATATATCTTACTGGTTCTGCTTCTCTGGAGGTAAACACTGAAGTTGAAGGGCAGGATAGGGAAGGCTAGCAGAAGAGGCATTGCCCACAGTGTGGAACCCAAGAAAGTGCTACGTGAGAAAAACTCAGCTTTTAAGCCCTGCCAGGGCCAGATAGTAAAAGGCCATCTTAAGTGAGAGCCAGTCAAGTGATTACCTTCTGCCTCCTTAGTTACTCCCTCTCCTGCTTCTGCAGGAGCTGAGGCTGGGGCTGGGGGGCAATGAAGCAGTCAAGGAAGACGGGGGCTGTGGGAGAGACAGGAGAGGCTGACTACAGTTGCCTCCGGGTTGCCGTTTACCCTGTTCGCTAGGGAGGAATAGAAACTGCCATGCAGCAAGGAAGCCTCAGTTCAGATCTCTGAGAATCAAAATACCCATGAAGAATAAAGGGGAAGAAAGCAAGATTCTGCAGAGGGAGATGCTTTGGGACATGCTGTTGAAGAGAAAATGAGGGGGAATTGAGTAGGAAGAATCCCAGCCCTCGTGCAATGCTGAGTGGGTCTAAGAGTGGCTCGCTAGGCTTCCACTCGTCCCCAGCACTGACTCAATGGACATGAGTTAGAATAAACTCTGGGAGACAGTGAGGTACAGGGAAGCCAGGCGTGTTGCAGTTCATGGAGTCATAAAGAGTCGAACATGACTTAGCGATTGAACAACAGTCCCCTGGCAGAGGCTGCCATCAGAAATGTCCCCTCACAGGCAGGAATGGGCTGGTCCTGGTTGTGCTTGGCCTTCAGCTGGGAGCAGCCCTGGGAAGTACGGCCTTGGTGCAAGTGTGGTGGTGGGTCCCCAGGGTGGGCTGGGCTGTCAGTCAACTCTGCTCCCCACAGCAGTTTCCCCTGAAGGAGAAAGAAGCAGTCACCTTCACGGCCACCAAAGGCCCTGACCACCCTTTCTCACACCCTCTTATTTTTGCTCCCCAACAGTCATACTCCCTGCAGAGTCCACATGCCGCAGAGTCCATCTGGGCAGAGAAGAACATTCTAACTCCAAGTCAGGTTTTGATTATTGAGTGGGATCTGACCATTGTTAATTGCTGAATTGGGACTACCTGCATTTGAAAGTGACTACAGGAGTCTTTATTACCTATGAGTGACCAGAAGAACCATGTTGATTATTTAAGATTTCATCCAAGAAGGACCACTTCCACTGAGGAAGTAAAAATGAACTGTGGGTCTCAAAGCAAAAATACCTTTATGGCACTGTTTCCTGAGTCCTGCTCGTTCAATGTAGTGGTTACAGCTATAAAGTGCTTAGAATAATGGCCATGCATTAACCACTAAATAACAGAGATTGGCTTCAGGCAACCTTGAGGTCCTTGAAAGAGGAGAGAGAGGAGACTGGAGGCAGGGAAGGATGGGGGGAAGCAGAAAGGGCAGGTGGGNCCTAGTGTGATTAGATTGACTAGTTTTCTGTCATCATGGTTTCAGTGTGTCTGCCCTCTGATGCCCTCTTGCAACATCTACCGTCTTACTTGGATTTCTCTTACCTTGGGTGTGGGGTATCTCTTCATGGCTGCTCCAGCAAAATGCAGCCACTGCTCCTTACCTTGGATGAGGACTATCTCCTCACTGCCGCCCCTCCTGACCTTGAACGTGGAGTAGCTTCTCTCGGCCTTCCTGCGCCCACACAGCCACCGCTTCTTGGATGTCCACAGTTATACTTGTACCTGAACCATACCTTTTAGTTTGGGAACACATTCATATACACAGTTTCCATTGAGAATTGTGACAAGGCCACATGATGAAATTTTATGCTTGGTTTTCTGATGAGAAAATTGAGGCTCAGTGTAATTAAGTGGTTTTGACTCCCACTATTCATCAGAAGCCAAAGTTGTAGTCTTCACTCTAAGATGTTTAAAGGGCTATGANTTTTAGTTTGGGAACACATTCATATACACAGTTTCCATTGAGAATTGTGACAAGGCCACATGATGAAATTTTATGCTTGGTTTTCTGATGAGAAAATTGAGGCTCAGTGTAATTAAGTGGTTTTGACTCCCACTATTCATCAGAAGCCAAAGTTGTATTCTTCACTCTAAGATGTTTAAAGGGCTATGAGCACAACCACTTGCCAATGATTTAAAACTTGCCCTACAAAGGTTAATAATTCAAGAAATATTTGTTGAGCATCCTACTTATTGAGTATCTGCTATATTCTTGGGCTCCAAAATCACTGCAGTTAGTGACTGCAGCAGTGAAGTTAAAAGATGCTTTACCTCTTAGAAGGAAAGCTGTGACAAACCTAGACAGCATATTAAGAAGCAGAGATACTATTTCCTGACAAAGGTTTGTATAATCAAAGCTATGGTTTTTCCAATAGTCATGTATGGATGTGAGAGTTGGACTATAAAGAAATCTGAACACCGAAGAACTGATGCTTTTGAACTGTGGAGTTGGAGAGCCAACATGGAGCCAACAACACGCAGTGAATTAGGGTGATAAAAGAGAGAACGCATTGGTGATTGGAGCCCTCGTCTAATCTATGAGATAGGAAATCTTCCTGGAGTGAGTGAGGTTTAAGNTATAAAGAAATCTGAACACCGAAGAACTGATGCTTTTGAACTGTGGAGTTGGAGAGCCAACATGGAGCCAACAACGCGCAGTGAATTAGGGTGATAAAAGAGAGAACGCATTGGTGATTGGAGCCCTCGTCTAATCTATGAGATAGGAAATCTTCCTGGCGTGAGTGAGGTTTAAGATGAGGCCTGAAATGTGGAAGTTAAATAGATGAAGGAGGGGGAAGAATATACAAAAGTGGGCTGAAGTGGTTCAGCAATTTTTGTCTGTTTAGGAGGTAGCATCAGTTGGTGAGTCTAAGGAATGATTTCATGCAGGGGCTGGAGGGGTAAGTGGAATTAGGAGTGCCTGTCCTGTGTCGGCCGCCTGGTGGGGCGATGACAGTTCTGTTTACTGAGACTGTGGGAGGAGCCCAAGGGTAGAGGTGGGCCAGGATAAGATGGTAATTACTGGGTTTGTCCCATTTTTATAAAAATGAGCCCTAAAAGGCTGCAGCTGGCTAGGTCCATCGGTATTCCAGGGCTAAGGAGTGAGATAAAGCCCTGATACAGACATGCTGTTAATTTCTCCATGGAGGTCACCCTAAAGCCACGGTACCCTTTGTTTCCACCCTGCTGAATCGAAAGGCAGAATGAAGCCTCAGAATGACCACCACCAACCGGAAGGGTTAGGCTAAACATGATGAAATTTAATAGGGACAAATGTAAATGACACACCTCAGGTTTACAAAATCAGTCTCATGTCAAGGATGAAAGCCCTGATCTGACAGCAGCTCATATCCACAGAACCTAAGAGGGTCAGCTGGCTGTGAATCCCACATAAACCAACAGCGTCATTGGGCTGCCCCTTCTCCCACCTCTAAAGCCTCCTTGACGCTAGCATCGCTGAGACGCCTGGAGAGGTGGTTATCGGAGAGGAACAGAGACAGACCTGTGAGCAAAATGCAGCAGCCAAGAGGGAGGGACGTCAGTTCAGAGACATGTCTGTTGCTGCCCAGGATTCCAGGGGCCGCTTGGAGTATGGTCGATGCGCATCTCCAATAAAATACCTGGAAAAATCAGGGACAAGGGCATAATTCTCAATGGACCAGGGGCCTCAGAGAGAGGGATTTGTTTGGGTTGGGAGTATAAGAAAGTGTGGACCAAGGAATGTTAAAGGGAGGAGGAGCCTGCCACGTTTGCTCAGTGCATTGTTTGCTTTCGTCCTGTGTTTGAGTGTTAATTAGGTGCCTAGCTGATCGAACATGCTCTGCTGTGGGAAATACTGTAAAACATCAACTACAGAAAAACCAGTAGTTCAGACTGTTCTAGTTCAGGCAGCAGGGGCGATTCAGAGGACAGTGAGGTCTGGGAGGACAGAGAGATCAAAGAGGTCACGGGATAACTGGAGGCCAGGGACGATGTCACTGGCAAGGCATGAGTTAGGGAAAATGAGAAACTCAGCTGACTGCAGTCTTGGGAAATAAGGCAGGAAAGGTAAGCGAAAGGCCAGAACTTGACCCGTTCGGTGGGCCAGACAAGGCATGGAGATGTGATGGAAGTCATGTGGGATGCAGAGTTGGCAGAAGAGTCTCCTGCCTGGTGAAGCTGAATTGAAGGATGACGCTGAATTTGTGAGTTTCCCCCTGATCAGTTTCTCCCTTCATAGCACCTGCCCGGCATGGCTGATTACCCGTGGTGTGCTGAGAGTCTGTAACAGACAGGAGTGCCCAGACAGCAGGAGGTAGGAAACTCTAAGGCAGATCTCTAGAAGAGAAAGCCTGGTGCCTCCTGATGGGAAATCAAACTAAATCAGAGCAAGTGTGATAGCAATTTCTAAGCTGCAGTGGAAGAGATTTCCCTTCCTTGTTTTCTTCCTTCCTCCCTCTCTCATTTCCCCCCTCCTTCCAACATTTGTTGAGCAGTACTCCCAGCTCTCTGTGAAGGGGTGGGGACCCAAGATGAGCAGAACACAGGTCCTGCTCCTTGTAGTTCATAGTGGAGAGGGGAAGTGGGACACATGAATAAGTACTATTATTTCTTTGATTTTAAAATGCACTCTCAACATAATAACAACTTTTCAGAAGCAAAAAATACAACCACACTAAATGTACACATTGTTGCAAAATGTCCCACTTTTAGAAACATTCAAATGTGATAAAATATAGTGTGTTTCAGAACTGAAACATATGAGCAGCATAATCATTATTATCACAATAGGAGTGGGTGCCGTGACCCATCAGAACATAACAATGTGGGGAAGAATGTGTCTTAGAAGCAGGAGTTACAGCCCTGTGATCATTGTCACAACAGGGGTGGGAACAAGATGCCACTGGAACCCACTGGAGGAAGTTCTTTAAGCCTCCTGGGGACAGCAGATTAGGCTTCCAGCAGGGGCTGGTGTTGTAAGGCCACCTTGAAGGCAAACAGTGGTGGAGGAAGTGGGTAAGAGGCCAGGGGAGGGGGCTGCAGGCAGAGTGAGCGGTTTTTGCAGAGAGCGCGGTGCATCCTGGGAGCAGCTGCATCTTATCACGGAGATAGATTGTCATTATCAGTGAGGAACAGAGGGGCCTTCAGTCTGGAGGAGTCTGACATGGCTCATCACAAAGACAACAGGGAAGGAGATGTGGGCAGCGTGTCACAGAGCCAGGCCTCTCTGCTAAACGCAACCTGTCTCTTGAAAGGTTTTTCTGTTTCTGTTTACATAAGGCAGAAGCTGATTGCCTCGTGCAGAAGTGATGTGTTCTCCAATAGAAAGAAAATGCAACAGATTTCAGTCAGTAGGCTTGGAATTTTTCCTTAAGTTTCCTTAAATCTTGACTGTTTCCTTAAATCTTTTCTCCAGAGCAAGGATGCCCTACAGAAGTGACTGTGTTGCCTCCATGGGCACATGGACCTCTTATAGGCTCTTCTCTGTCTGTCTGTCTGTCTGTCTCCTACTTTCTTTTCTTCCCAGTTGTCAAGAAGCTGCTCAGACAGGCAGCCAGGAACCTGGATTTTGTTCAAGTGTGTGTGTGTGCATGTAAGGCTGTTTCTGAATTGCATCCACACAAATTGCCCTTTGGGTATCAGCAGGATGAGGATGCCATTAGCAAGAAATTAATCTCTGTTGGTCCCAGTTTTCAAAGAAAGCCCAATAAATAGCCTGGATGTTCTTCCCAGGAAAGCCCGATAAAAAAGGCAGATGAAAAGTAAGGTGAAGTGTTAGTCTCTAGTCCTGTCTGACTCTTTGCGACACCATGGACTGTAGCTGGCCAAGCTCCTCTGTCCATGGGATTCTCCAGGCAAGAATACTGGAGTGGGTAGCTATTCCCTTCTCCAGGGAATCTTCCTGACCCAGGGATTGAATTAGGGTCTTTGCAGGCAGATTCTTTATTGTCTGAGCCACCAGGGAAGCCCTCCCCTCACCTCCTCTGCAAAAAAAGACAGACGGTCCTGTATTAATTAGGACATTCTCCTGGGCTGTGTCTTTTCATGCTCTTGGGGGAATGGATATTCTCTTCAGGCAGAGAAGCACTCATCTGGTCCTTTCCACATTCACTCCATAGCCCAATCCCCCTTGGACCTAAAGAAAGAAGCCCTTGTCTGCTCCTCCTTCACATTTTTTCTCAGCCCTGAGAGAGCCTTGAGGTGTCTGAGCAGAGAGCCAGGGTACACTGCAAATGGAGCCTGGGGAAATAATCAGCTTGGCTCCTGAAGGTTTTGCCACTGGAGCCTCCTTGGAGCATGTTTCCTTATCTGTTAAATCAGATTGTTTATACATAATATCTGAGGCTCTGTTTCAGTTCTGTGACAGCAAGTCAAACAAAAATAAAGCTCCTTGTTACTGAATGTTTATGCTGTGCTAATACATGAAAACCTAAAAGCCTTACATGTATCATCTCACTGAATCCTCATGGCAACTCCATGTAGTTTAGACTCTTGCTATCCCATTTTACAAATGGGGAATGGAAGCTTAGCGATGTCATGTACGCAGCTCAGGGAAGCGCACCAGTCAGCGGCAGAACTGTGATGAAGGCGGGTCTCTGATTCTCTAGCCGATACCCTTGATGAGTTGTCTCAGCCCATTTTTGCTGCTGCACAAAATCCCACAGACAGGATGACTTAAACCACCAACATTTGTTTCTCAGTTTGGAGGCTGAGAAATCAAAGTGCAAGGTGCCAGAAGGATTGTTGCCTGGTGAGGTCTGTCTCCCTGCTTTACAGATGGCTGCCTTCTTGCTGTGTCTGTACAGCAGAGAGGGAGAGAGCGAGAAAAAAGAGAAAGAGAGAGAGAGTTTAGCACTCTTCTCATTAGGGCACTAATCTCATCATAAGGACCCTACTCTCAGAAGAAAGAAAAGAAGTGTTAGCCACTCAGTCCTCGGAATTCTCCAGGCAAGAACATTGGAGTGCGTTGCCATTCCCTTACTCCAGGGGATCTTCCCCACCCAGGTCTCTGCTTGGCAAGCAGATTTTTTTTTTTTTTTNGAGAGTTTAGCACTCTTCTCATTAGGGCACTAATCTCATCATAAGGACCCTACTCTCAGAAGAAAGAAAAGAAGTGTTAGCCACTCAGTCCTCGGAATTCTCCAGGCAAGAACATTGGAGTGCGTTGCCATTCCCTTACTCCAGGGGATCTTCCCCACCCAGGTCTCTGCTTGGCAAGCAGATTTTTTTTTTTTTTTTTTTACCATCTGAGCCACCAGGGAAGCCCCACTCTCATGAACTCATTTAAACCTAATCACCACTCAAAGGCCCTGCCTCCTAATAACATCACATTTGGGGGCTTAGGGCTTACACACAAAGCTTCTGTGCCTGTGATCAGGAGGTTGATGAACAGGAGGGGAAGTGTGGGAGAGCCTGTGTGACTGAAGCTGAGAGGGCAGAGGGGAGGGAGCCAGGCGGGAGGTATGGAGAGTTCTATTGGACTTCGTAGGTAATTTAAACAGTTTGCACCGTATTCTAAGTGCAACAGAAAGCCACTGTAAGGTTTTAAACAGGAAAATAATGTGAACTGAGGAGCATGAATGCAAGATCACTCGCTGCTGTATGGAAGAGGCCCCAGTAGGAACAGGAAACCCAGCTGATGGGCTGTGCCCACCTGTTCTTTTTTTCTTTCTGTACCACTTGCAATAATTTATTAATATTCCATTTCTTTAATCAAATAGCTGACCAATTTGAAATTATTAGGAAAGCGTGGTGAAATTTTACTCACATCACTATATTATGTGCAGACTATGCTTTTTTATATGATGCCTATAAATTAAATATGTAAACTTTGTCTTTCATAAGTATATTTTTGTTCCCTAATGGTGCTCACCAATCTTGTAGGTTGTACAAGAGATAGCAGTGGCTGGGCTAGAGTTGGCAGTGGACATAGAAAGAATAGGAAATTTTAGGGGGGCTTTTTGGGAGGTAAAATCAGCAAGACATGGGGAGGGGGTGGCTAGAGTTAAGGCTGCAGGTAAGATGATATGCAAGCTCATTGTGGACGCCGGTGAGGCAACTTGTTTTTAAGAGGTAATGCTTATTCCTAAAGCTTCCCAAAGTATCTAGCTGGGTCAGTTAGGATGACTTCACCTGCAAGTTAGAGAAATCCCCCAACTCAAAGGCNTGAAGTGTTAGTCTCTAGTCCTGTCTGACTCTTTGCGACACCATGGACTGTAGCTGGCCAAGCTCCTCTGTCCATGGGATTCTCCAGGCAAGAATACTGGAGTGGGTAGCTATTCCCTTCTCCAGGGAATCTTCCTGACCCAGGGATTGAATTAGGGTCTTTGCAGGCAGATTCTTTATTGTCTGAGCCACCAGGGAAGCCCTCCCCTCACCTCCTCTGCAGAAAAAGACAGACGGTCCTGTATTAATTAGGACATTCTCCTGGGCTGTGTCTTTTCATGCTCTTGGGGGAATGGATATTCTCTTCAGGCAGAGAAGCACTCATCTGGTCCTTTCCACATTCACTCCATAGCCCAATCCCCCTTGGACCTAAAGAAAGAAGCCCTTGTCTGCTCCTCCTTCACATTTTTTCTCAGCCCTGAGAGAGCCTTGAGGTGTCTGAGCAGAGAGCCAGGGTACACTGCAAATGGAGCCTGGGGAAATAATCAGCTTGGCTCCTGAAGGTTTTGCCACTGGAGCCTCCTTGGAGCATGTTTCCTTATCTGTTAAATCAGATTGTTTATACATAATATCTGAGGCTCTGTTTCAGTTCTGTGACAGCAAGTCAAACAAAAATAAAGCTCCTTGTTACTGAATGTTTATGCTGTGCTAATACATGAAAACCTAAAAGCCTTACATGTATCATCTCACTGAATCCTCATGGCAACTCCATGTAGTTTAGACTCTTGCTATCCCATTTTACAAATGGGGAATGGAAGCTTAGCGATGTCATGTACGCAGCTCAGGGAAGCGCACCAGTCAGCGGCAGAACTGTGATGAAGGCGGGTCTCTGATTCTCTAGCCGATACCCTTGATGAGTTGTCTCAGCCCATTTTTGCTGCTGCACAAAATCCCACAGACAGGATGACTTAAACCACCAACATTTGTTTCTCAGTTTGGAGGCTGAGAAATCAAAGTGCAAGGTGCCAGAAGGATTGTTGCCTGGTGAGGTCTGTCTCCCTGCTTTACAGATGGCTGCCTTCTTGCTGTGTCTGTACAGCAGAGAGGGAGAGAGCGAGAAAAAAGAGAAAGAGAGAGAGAGTTTAGCACTCTTCTCATTAGGGCACTAATCTCATCATAAGGACCCTACTCTCAGAAGAAAGAAAAGAAGTGTTAGCCACTCAGTCCTCTGAATTCTCCAGGCAAGAACACTGGAGTGCGTTGCCATTCCCTTACTCCAGGGGATCTTCCCCACCCAGGTCTCTGCTTGGCAAGCAGATTTTTTTTTTTTTTTTTTTACCATCTGAGCCACCAGGGAAGCCCCACTCTCATGAACTCATTTAAACCTAATCACCACTCAAAGGCCCTGCCTCCTAATAACATCACATTTGGGGGCTTAGGGCTTACACACAAAGCTTCTGTGCCTGTGATCAGGAGGTTGATGAACAGGAGGGGAAGTGTGGGAGAGCCTGTGTGACTGAAGCTGAGAGGGCAGAGGGGAGGGAGCCAGGCGGGAGGTATGGAGAGTTCTATTGGACTTCGTAGGTAATTTAAACAGTTTGCACCGTATTCTAAGTGCAACAGAAAGCCACTGTAAGGTTTTAAACAGGAAAATAATGTGAACTGAGGAGCATGAATGCAAGATCACTCGCTGCTGTATGGAAGAGGCCCCAGTAGGAACAGGAAACCCAGCTGATGGGCTGTGCCCACCTGTTCTTTTTTTCTTTCTGTACCACTTGCAATAATTTATTAATATTCCATTTCTTTAATCAAATAGCTGACCAATTTGAAATTATTAGGAAAGCGTGGTGAAATTTTACTCACATCACTATATTATGTGCAGAGTATGCTTTTTTATATGATGCCTATAAATTAAATATGTAAACTTTGTCTTTCATAAGTATATTTTTGTTCCCTAATGGTGCTCACCAATCTTGTAGGTTGTACAAGAGATAGCAGTGGCTGGGCTAGAGTTGGCAGTGGACATAGAAAGAATAGGAAATTTTAGGGGGGCTTTTTGGGAGGTAAAATCAGCAAGACATGGGGAGGGGGTGGCTAGAGTTAGGGCTGCAGGTAAGATGGTATGCAAGCTCATTTTGGACGCCGGTGAGGCAACTTGTTTTTAAGAGGTAATGCTTATTCCTAAAGCTTCCCAAAGTATCTAACTGGGTCAGTTAGGATGACTTCACCTGCAAGTTAGAGAAATCCCCCAACTCAAAGGTCATGGACAATTGGGAGCCATGTCACACAGCAGAAAGTCCAGCTGTGGTGTGTCTCCCGGATGGTGGGATCAGGCCTGCGATACCAGCAAGGGGCCAGTTTCTCTTCTCTTCCCTCTGCTGAGGAAGGCTCCTAAGCTGCCTTCCCTTGTGGACGCAGATGACTTTGGCCTTTCTAGACAGCAGATACCCAGTCACAACCACATCCTTGTCAGGCCCAACTGGCCAGGCTGAGTCGTGTTTCCACCCAGTAAAGCAATCTTTGCTCAGACAATGGGTTTTCTCTGACCCCTTAGATAGTTCAGGGTTTTGCCCAGAGCTGAGAAGGGGGTGAGGAGTGGAAAAGTGGACTAATCTGGAGTTATGTTCAGGGGAAGAGCTACTCGGGCTCATTGGGTTTGTCATGAGGTCCTGGACAAATGAGACCCAGCTTTTGCATTTCTTAGACCAACAAATACATCATTAGGGGAGTGGGTGTGGGAATTGGCTTCCCAGGTGGCACAGTGATAAAGAATCCACCCGCCAATGGAGGAGCCACAGGAGATTCTTGCGTTGAAAAGATCCCATGGAGCAGGAAATGGCAGCCCACTCCAGTATTCTGGCTTGGAAAATTCCATGGACAGAGGAACCCGGTGGGGTACAGACCCTGGGGTCATAAAAAGTTGGATATTACTGAGCGACTGAGTGCGAATAGTATGTTAAGCGCACGTGGGAACTGGTAATAGGATTGCCAACTTTTAATTGTACCTTGTAAAGACATTTAAACAATTACTACCTGCTGTCTCTGTCATTTCATCAAAAGAACATTCTAAAATCAAAGAAAACATTTTTACATTTAATAAACTTAACATTATCAAAATTTGCTCTTTTTCCCAAATTTCTTATCTGAAATCTGGATACCACTCTCTCGGACCACTATGGTCCATAGAAAACAGAAGTTCATAACTGGATTGATGGGCCCACAGAGTCTGTGGAATTGAAGTTAGAGGGCCTTCTTGGGGAGACAGAAATTACAGCTTCATTTTCACTATCCTTTATCTGAAATGTAGCATTTCTTTCAATGACGAGTGTGGCAACAGATTGGCAGTATTAGCATGACCTGTGATTTTTGTCATTAACAAAAATCACAAATATTTTCGTATTGTATCACAATTGTGGTAGACATCTGGAAATGTCATTTACACTGATCACTATATTGAAATTATAGGAGCTATTAGTCACCGTTGGAAGCAGGGGATCCTTCTTGACAAATTCTCCTCCAGTGTGGCCGCTGTTGTCTGGCAACCCTGTGTATGGGGCGGGCGGCCTCTGGGCAGTGAATTCACATTCTCATGGGGGTGACCCAAGGCAGTCCAATAGTCTTAACCATATTGTTTGTGGATCAGTGCATAGGAGTTGAATCGTTTTCACAGTTTGTTGAAATTTTTGCAAATCTGAATCCCTTTAACGTGATTTTTTTTCTCTTGTTTGGGAATGCAACATTTGGTGACATAGACGAGTTCAAACATGTCTGGTGGCCGCACCGACTGTCAAAGTGTGATTCTTAAAGCAGCTTCTTGTGATTGCTAACAGATTGCAAGTGACTCAGGTCATGACCGTGTAGCGAGCTCTCCGAGTAGCATAGTCCTTTCTTTGACTTTTCTTTTTGGTTCTCCATTTGCACATTCGCTCTGTGCTGTGAAGTCAAGTCTTACCTGCACAGTATATATACGCACGTTGTCCTTGCATCATTATTTTGTGAAAATGTCACACATTAAAAATACATTTGTGGGAAACATTGACAATATGAGAAATGAGAACCATTACTTCACATGAAGCAATAGCTAAATTCCAGGGAGAACAGGACTTCTGAGCAGCTGGTGTCACCCCTAGTCCACACAAAGGTGAAAAGATGTTACTAGTGCAAACATTGACTAATCATAAATCCTGCCTTCCTTCCTTGTCATACAATATAATGAATATTTTATACTTTACCTAATTAACATACAAATAATTCACTTCTAGGTAGATTTATCAAACGAATCACTTAGGAACCAAGAAGAAACCATTATATTTCAAAAAATGTCACTGGAACAAAAATATTTTAACTTTATTATTTTTTTATGGACTCAATTTATCTTGAGCTGGCAAAGAAATGAAGGTCTATGAAAACTATGTACCTGGTTTCATTTACATTAATTAAGCAAAGGGACACAAGATCACAATGATTTCTTTACTTTTGTGAAGAAATTATTATTATTATTTTAAATATAAATTTATTTTAATTGGAGGTTAATTACTTTACAATATTGTATTGGTTTTGCCATACATCAACATGAGAAATTATTGCAAAAGGAATTTTGAAGTCAGGAAGACTGAAAGAATACATCATGTCTGCCCATCTAAAAAATGCATTTAAAGAANTTCTTTACTTTTGTGGAGAAATTATTATTATTATTTTAAATATAAATTTATTTTAATTGGAGGTTAATTACTTTACAATATTGTATTGGTTTTGCCATACATCAACATGAGAAATTATTGCAAAAGGAATTTTGAAGTCAGGAAGACTGAAAGAATACATCATGTCTGCCCATCTAAAAAATGCATTTAAAGAAAATGAAGGGTTTTTTTGTGTGTGTATGTGAATGAAGAATCTCAGTTTCAAAAAGGTGAGAGACTTCAAGGGCTTCCCTGGTGGCTCTGACAGTAAAGAATCTTTACCTTCAATGTGGGAGACCTGGGTTTGATCCCTGGGTTGGGAAGATNAGTACTAGTTTCAAAATATGACTGGGATCCAGCCATTTCTCACCCCCTCTGTTGGCTGTCATCACAGTCCTGGCCACCGCGATCTCTCATCTAGACTGCTACAGGGAGACCGTGTCCCACGGCAGGTTAGGGACAGGGGACCTAGGTTCAGAACCTGGCTCCACTGCTTGCTAACCTCTCCATGCCTTGGCTCCTTCACTGTGATGTGGAGATTATTACATGAGTTAATACATGACAACATAAGACGTGATAATTCCTCAACGGATATCATGAACATTGCAAAATCTCTAACTGATGTCTCTTCTAGGCCTACTAGGATCCGCCTTCCACGCAGCATGAGAGAGATTTAAAAACGTAAATCAGGTTATGTCACTGTCCAACTTAAAACCCTCTAAAAGCTTCAGCCTCTCCATTATACTCTGGATGAAATCAAAACTGTTTTCCACAGCCTGGGAAGCTTTACAGGTTCAGCTCTAAACACTCTCTCACCCGTTCTTACCCTTACACTCTCCACTGTAGCCACGATGACTTTCTTGCTGCTTCTTAAACACAGCAAGAGCATTTGGGCCTCGGGACTTTGGCACCAGCTCTGCCTACTTATGGCCTGAGATTATATTATACATTTGTTTACACTGTTGTCTTGCCCACTAGATTGGAAACTCTACCAGGGCAGGCATGGAGAGCAGTGCCTGGCATAGCCCATGTGTGGATGAATCCTTACCCTCTTCCTCCTGCCTCCCCAGCTCCGCCTTCTACCCCTCGCCCCTCCACTTGAGCTCTGGCTGGCTTTTTTTCTGCTTCCACTTCTCCCAGCTCAGACTGTTCTGTGGTGAGTGGTCTGGGCATTTAGCTGTAGTTTATTAAGGCAAAGGAAATTATTCCTGGGAAATCATAACTTGATATACACGTTGCTTTTGCACCACATCGGTGTGCTCTAATGAATCCCAGAGAGGAAGAAATATTTCTGGAGACACAAGTCGCCCCGCCAGGCCTTTTGTCTTTTGTGTCAGGAGGGGTGGAAGCTATTTATTACCCCTCACTTCCCTCCCGGAATCGCAGGCAGGAGGCTGCTACAGGTGCGGCTGGAACCTTCATTATTCATCTGACTTTTCATCTGACCAGTAAATCTACCTCTTGAACATGGCTGTCTGTATTTAATGTATCTAGGGAGTGGGCTAATTAAGCACCTAGTTAGATGGCCTCTTCATAGGCATTTTATGGTCTAGAATTTTCCCTGTGACTCATGGAATTTCTCCCCAAAGGAAATAAATCCAAGTTCAGCTTCTTGAGCCGTGAGAGATCAGATGCCAGCCATTCATTTTCCTGGCTCCCCTCTCGGCTCATGCCAGCTTCTCAGCCCTTCTCTCCCACGGCCACTGCTCTTATGCTGTGGCTTAATCCCCCAAGCTCTGGGTTGGTAAAATTGAGATCATAACGATCCATCTCATGGTCGTGGTCAGGATTCAGTGTGTCACTTTCATAAGTCCTTATCTTAGTGCAAGGGGTGATATGCAGAAATACTTACCTGCTAGTGGCCCAGGTTGGCAAGTTGTGCCAATGCTGGGGCACTGGAAATGTTGGCAGTGTAGTTGTTGAAGTGTAGGGGGCTCCGCCTCAGAGGAGAAGGCATGGCCAAGGTGATGGGAGCCCTTGTGAGGCTGGAAGTAATGAAGTGTAACTGGTATGACACACTTCAATATTGCAACAATGCGGATGTCTGTACTGCAGAGTCCTGGCCAATGGCTAGCTGGCACACGAGAGCTTCAGCTGGCTCCTTCTGCCTGCCCCTTCACGGCAGCCTTAGCTTCCTTTACTTCTCTTCTTGCTCCTGGTTCTGTCCCACATCTGACTTGCTGCTGTTGACCTTTGACTTCTCGCATGGCCCGGTTCTCCATCTAGCCCTCGGGGCTTCGGGTCATCTCATGCAAACATCCCTTGTGTTTGCCCTCATCTTCGGGCCCTCCAACCTCAGCTCTGAGGTCTCAGGAATAGGAAGGGGCTCTGCCTGTTCAAACCTCACTTGTCCCAGTCAAGATCCACCTTGAAACTGGCCTCTTCTGACAAGTTTTTTCTGCTATTCTCAGTTGTCTAGATGGGACAGTGGACTATACAGCCACCCTCAAGGGCTCCTCAATCCGGAGCAGTCTGTGGCATGTAGTAGCAATGGGAAGTGCTATAGGAGTTAACGCGAGGGGAGCAAATGTAGGGAATGGGGTGTTAAAGCATTAAGCAGATCTGGGGCAAATCTCAGTTTTGCTTGTCATTGGTTGTATTGTCTTGGGCAAGTTGGACTTGGTGAGTGCCACAGTTCCCTCCTCTGTGAAATGAAGGGTCTTCGTGAGGATCAAGTCGAATGATGTTTGTGAAGCGTGGCGCTCGGGACCTGGCATACTGCAGGTGCTCAAAAATGGTGCCTGTTGCCGCCGTCCCATGTGCCATGTTGGCTTCTTCCTTGCGGAGGATGTGATGTGATGGCAAGAGCATGGACTTTGGAATCTAGAGAGCTACGAGGCCAACGCTTACTCGACTACCAAATTGCTGTGAGGCCTTCAGTCACTTAGGAATCTACCTGGGTCCCTGTTGGTAGGAACAGCACTCATGCCTTCCTTGTGGAGCTTGCGGGGGTCATGAGACAAATGCTAGGAGAGCGGCTGGCATACAGCAGGTGCTCCACAGTGCCGGTCCTTTCTGCTCAGTGACCCATGACCACAATATCTAAGAAACATGGATCCACTCACTTGATAAGGGATAATTTTCCATCCTCACTTGGTTTTTAGTTTTTTAACCTGGCAGAAAGGCACTAGAGGAAGTGGAATTATTGGGAGAATTGCCTTGTTTTCAGAAACCTTAGATAAATTAGCTTACACATTTTATTGTTCCTGAATGCTGTGACTAATTTATCTCCCTCCTTTGAAGGTGTCTGTTCCAACCACCCCAAAGCAACGCTTTATTTTGTGCATGGTCGATGTGATCTCCTCACCTGATTTACGCCTTGTTCAAATGAACTTGCTTTAATACAATTGTAATTGTTTCTAATTCTTTAAATTAATTATAGCCATTTCAGTGGCTCCTCGGAGTCTGTGCTGTTTCTCTGTTTCATCTCCATGGAAACGTTTCTTACAAAGAGGAGTGTGTGTGTGTGTGTGTGTGTGTGTGTGTGTACGTGTACACACATAGGCCTTTTCTGTTTTGGATGTTGACTTGAGTGTGCTTTTAAACTCTGTAATATCTGCTCCTGGAAGGAGAATGCTGAGGTGACAGTGAGTGAAAGCTATTTGTTTTCCGTGCAGAAACACTGCCTGGACTAGAAAGTCGGCTGTGAACTCTTCCACTGACCCGCCCTGCCCCATCCTGCCTCTTCCTAGCCTGCAAGCAGCTCAGCAGGACCATGTGGGGTTAGTGCTGAGATGACTTAGTGTAATATTTGGAATTAATAAATTAATAACCATGGAGTGCTTTTGTGTGCCAGACAGGGCTCGTTACGAATGTTAGTTGATTTAATCCTTGTCACTACTGTGTGAAGCTGGAGTCATTATTCTCAGTTCGGAGATGAAGGAAAGGCACCAAGAGGTTAAATAACTTGGCCAGAATTTCTCAGCAGGTGAGCTGTGTGACTGGGGTTTGATCTCAGGTTTTGCTGATCTCAGAGGACAAGTTCCCTTCACTCGGTTGCACTGTTTCTTTCCCTCCACTACCGAGGGCTGTAGACTCACTCTGTCCTTCAAGGCCTCTCTTCTTGAAACTTTCTGGACACCAATAGGCCCATCTGTCCCCCCTCAACCCCTCTGGCTCTTTGTTTTCGGCTCTCTTTGGCCCGTCCCTTTATTAGCCTCTGCATTCATCCCTGGCCATCTCCTAAAAACAACCCAAGGGCAGCCCTGAGTTTCGTCATTTTTCACTCCCTGTGTACCCAGCACAATGCTCCCCACAAATTGCGTGGGTACTTGGTAAATATTGAACCAAGCTGGAAGGAAAAGCAGAGGTGTTTTGAACAATTAATTATATTACATTGTAAACATGAGACTGGTTATTGTCTAAGCTGCCGTTTCACTGACTTGTGTAGACACTCGGTGAGGCATATTTGGGAAAGTGGGGTGAAACCTGATCAGGAGCACTGTGCAATTAACTAGGTTCCTGCATATTGGGGGGAAATGGGGTTTTTGCCTTCTTAGTACCGAGAATACCCGCTGCCACTTCATTAGACCTGGCAAGTCTTGGCCTCAGAATGTGGTCTCTGATTCAGGAGATGGCATGAGGTACAGGTTTCTCCAGTCTGGCTGTCCAGGCAGGAAAGAGGGTGGGAGATTAATGGGAAAAGCTAGCAGAGGTGAGTGGGGGCTTGGATCCAGGCCCACCAGTGCAATTATTTGGAGAGGGCCCACCTCCTTCTTTCTTCTGGCTAGAATTCTGTGGATTCAGTGAGGAGGCCCCAGACAGATTCTGAAAGGGAAGGAGGAGAATTTTAAAGGTAGGCAGAGCTACACGAGGAGACAAGATGTACAGATGTATTTTGAACTATTATTCTAGCACCTACGTCCCTGCGGACACATGCCCCATCCCTTCTCTTCGCAGCCCGGGGCCAGGCATTGATCCCAGAGGGTTGCCTTGCTCAAGATGCTATTGAGAGCTTCTCAGTAGGAGCCTTCAGGACCAGCTGGCTTATGTACTGAGGAAGAGGCCAGTCTCGCTGCACGGCTGATACACTTCACATAATACATCTCAGCTCCCCTCCGCCCAGAGCTCTCCGCCACCGCCTGTACCACTGTGAACTCTCCCACTTGGCCATCCACATGCAGCCTGAATGCAGATGTCACATGGCCGCTCCTGTGACGTGGTGGCAAAGGCTCCCTTGGGTTCTTAGTGATGAGATAGAGTTTGGTGGCAGTTTTCTCAACTGGGGGCCCATCGGCCCTTGTGTTCAGGGCCTGGGGTAACTTTTGCCCCCAGAGGGCCTCTCCCTGTTCCCTGTTCTTCTGTTGCTCTTTCTGACACAGTGGGCTGCCTTTCAAGCTGGATCTTGGGGAGAGGTGGGCCGGCAGGGCGTTGGGGGCTGACATCTGAGGGCAGGTTTCAGCTCTGTGACCGCCCTGGCCTGGCTGGCTCCTCAGTCTTTCCTGTCCGCCATGAGTCATATGAATCTTCAGTTCAGCTTCCCGGAAGGGAGAGCCACCCAGGGCCTCTGCCCGCATCACAGGATGTTACTTACTGGATTGGCGGCCAGTGAAGCAGTCAGTCCTGGAGCCTGGGTATCTGGGCAGGACCTTACGGTGGTCGACCTCAGCTGCGTTGAGTCCCCACACCCAGATAGTCATCCGCATGGTGGAGACTTCTAGCAGTCTGTTGTCTATCAGCCCACCTTTCAAATATCTATTCTGTCCACCACCACCGGAAGAATTTCTCGATGAGCTGGTTATGCCTGGATATTGCTTGTGGGGCTCTGTGGGCCATCTTCTCAGCCTCAGGGCTTTACACAAATATCCACTCAGCAGGTAGCAGAGGAGGGGTTTCAAGAAGGTTCCTTCCTCTGAGGTTGTGAAGGGGAGAGAAGAAGGTGTCCTGTTGATGTTTTTGCTTCTCCCTGTCCCTGCAAGCACAGAGAGAAAACTCTGACACACCNCAGCAGGTAGCAGAGGAGGGGTTTCAAGAAGGTTCCTTCCTCTGAGGTTGTGAAGGGGAGAGAAGAAGGTGTCCTGTTGATGTTTTTGCTTCTCCCTGTCCCTGCAAGCACAGAGAGAAAACTCTGACACACCGGGCTGTGGGAAAGACACAGTGCCATCTCAGCACAAAGGTAGGCAAGCACACGTGCACCAGCACACATAACAACACACACCAACACACACACACTGGCACGCACACACACCAACACACACACACTGGCACACACACACACCAACACACACACACTGGCACACACACACACCAACACACATACTCCAGCACACACACCAACACACATACACCAGCACACACACCAGCACATACAACCAGCACACATAACAACACATACCAACACACACACACTGGCATGCACACACACAAACACATACACACACCACACAAATAGAACACACACCAGCACACAAACACCAGCATATACATCAGCACACACAGACCAGCACATACACACACCAGCACACACATACCAGCACACACAATAGAACACACATCAGCACAAACACCAGCAAAACAGTAGCACATGCATCAGCACAAACACCAGCATACACACACCAGCACACGTGACAACACACACATACACCAACACACATACACTGGCATGCACATACCAGCACACACACACACCACCACACACAATAGAACACACACCAGCACAAACACCAGCAAAACAGTAGCACACACATCAGCACATACACCAGCATACACACACCAGTATATACACCCCAGCACACATGTACCAGAACACACAGAGCAGTACACACACACCAACACACACACACTGGCATGCACATACACAAACACACACAGACACACCAGCACATACACCAACACACACACAACCAGCACACATACACCAGCATATACATCAGCACACACAGACCAGCACATACCCACACCAGCACGGACACACCAGCACATGCATGTCAGTGCAAATGCATCAGTACACACTCACACAACTTCAGAGTTCAGGGCTCAGCATCCAGTCTCCCTACAATGATCTCTGGTTGGCTGAGCTTCTGGTGGTTAGTGGACCAGTAGCCTCTGGTCTCTTTACTCCTGTGAAGTCCCAAACCTCCTGAGGCCCAGTGAGATCAGCAAACAGAAGCCTGGAGGGAAGAGCTGCCTTTTCCCTGGAACACAGAGGGTGGGTCCTGCTCAGGGCAAACTGGGATGAGAGGGCGCTTGATTAGGGTTTTCCTCCCACTGCTCTTCTCATCCTTCCTCTCCACAAGACTGCCTTGTTCTGGCACTATGGAGGTCACAGAGGGGGACATACATACAGAAGCTTGTGCCTTGATGATTGCATTGCACCAGATGTCACATGAAATGCCCTTTGAAATTTCTGGGAAGCATGCACCACCTCTGGGCCTCGTCCCTTCTCTTGACCACATCTAGTCCTGATCTGCACTTCATCCAGGCTACTCTATCCTCACCCCTTGCCCTCCGGGTGAGGCTCTAGGTGTGTGAGGCTTGGAGGTAGGGTTAGGGAGAGGTTGAAAGCTCAGCTGTGGGACGGGAGAGTTAAAACTAGACACAGTCACAATTTCCTCATGTCTTGGCTTAATGGATTTCTTTAAAAATTGAGGTATAATTGATATTTTATTAGTTTCAGGTGTAGAACATAATGATTCAATATTTGTATCATTGTTGGCTTAATGATTAATGGCACTCTCCTTTGCTTTCAAAAGTGTCCTAATTTGGGTAAGTTATATGATCATCTAGTTTAAGCCCACTTTATCTGCCACAGATGTATGTAAATTGTTCTCATATTATCTCAAGATGTTCCTGGATCCAAAAGGATGCTTTAGGGCTTTTCCTGGTGGTCCAGTGGTTAAAAATTCACCTGCAGGGGACATAGGTTTGACCCCTCGTTCAGGAAGACCCCACCTGCTGTGGAGCAACTAAACCTGTGTGCCTGGAGCCCACACCTAGAGTCCGTGCTCTGCAACAAGAGAAGGCACCGCAATGAGAAGCTGGTGCACTGTAACTACAGAGTTGCCCCTGGTCACTGCAACAAGAGAGAAGCCCGTGTAGCAACAAAGACCCAGCCAAAATAAATACATAAATAGCAAGTTGCTATGGAACGTCTCCTGTCCAGTGGGAGGGCCCAGCTGAGGGTTGAGACGATGGAGGCAGGAGTATAAGTGACCCCAGGACAGGCCTGAGGATGCACGTGACTCCCCTCTAGGGGCACCGTGTCCATTTCACAGGAAGTTCTTGAAGACCCTTCTCCCACGATCAAGGCTGCAGGGCATAGAGCTGATGCTGGAGAACCCAGGCCGTAGTGAGCTATCTGGGGGCACAACGTCCTCACCTTCCCCTCCCCGCACTGGGCTTCCCCAGGCAGCAGAAGCTACCTGAAGGCTCTCGGCCTGTCCTGGCAGCAGCCTGCAGGTGAATCTGTATGCAGGCAGCTGGGGTTCCCAGGGGCTGGGGTCTTGACCACTGTGTGGAATGCTGGGCCCACTGGGGACACAGGAAGACGGTTGATTTCTCTGCCATGCCTTACAGCTTGGCTGGAGCAATGCTGTCTGCCCTGTCACACTAATAAGAAACAAACACATCGCCTTGTTGTGTTTGATTTCCGTGTCAGGCTGGAGTCTTCAAGGGCTCTTTAAAATTTAATAAGTGAGAATAAAATGAGGAGGAAAAAAAAATATTCCTCTCGGGCATCTGACTGCATCAGACTTGTTAATTCCAGCTCTGTGTTTCCAAGGGGCAGATGGCTGGCCCAGCAGCGGGTAGGGTGCCCAGGCTTCTTCCTCCAGGGCTCAGGCCTGGTTCCACCGTCTGTTCTGGGAAAAGACCCACCTTAGGAGGGCCACCTGATCGTGCCTCAGGTGGAAGCTGAGGTGGCAGCTCAGGGAAGGAGTGTTTCCAGGGACCCGGGAACAAATTTTGTTCCCTCTTCTTCAAATTCAATAGTATTTTATTAAGCACTTACTGTATGTCAGATGGTGTTAGGTGCTGGGCTGGAGAGTCGAAAAAGGTGTGAACTGTGCTAAGAAGGCAGAGAATGGAGTCAGGCAATGTGCAGGGCTGTGTGAGTGAGTACAGGGTACAGGAGGAAACAGCAGAGGCTCCCGGGAGAGTCCCAAATAGAGACCACGGATGTACCCCCTCAACAGCTGGGAGGTGGGAGGGCCTTCAGCCATGGGTGCCCTGTGGAGGTGCCTATCTCTGGGGAGAGCCGTCTAGTCCCAGATAATGCTTCTTCTCAGGGCAGCCACAAACAATGACTGATGGATTGTGTGTATGAAGGCCCAACCTGTTGCCCCAACTTGGGACAGTTCTGAAGGGTCATCTGAGTAGCAGAATCCCTGTGAGATCAGATGAGCTTAGCTTCTCCCTTGGTCCAATTCTGGTCCCTTCTCTCCCACAGGTGTTGACTGGGAGAGCATCCTCTAATAGACCTCCTGCATGTTCACCCCTGTCTCTGGGTCTGCTTCCTGGAGAACTAGCCTGCAATTGGATCTAATGTGGTCAGCATTGTTCAGGGAGGGCTTCTGGAAGAAGTGACTTTCAGGCTGAAATCTGGAGGATGAGCAAGAGTTGGTCTGGTGACAGCTATGAGTCTGGAGGGAAATGGTACTGGTTCCAGGTAGAAGAGAATGTGTATGGAAAGGCATGCCCAGGTGGGATGGCAAAGCAGGAGGCTGGGGGCTGGACGTTTCACAGGGCTCTGTGAGCTGTGATGGTGGCTTGGGTTTTATTCCAAGGGCATGGTGATGCCATAGCAGGGTTTCAAATAGGGGTTGACACATGACATGGTTGAAATGTTTTCTTATAAAAAGAACTTGAGTTGAAGATGGTAAAAACAAGCAAGGAGTTCAGCTAAGGAAGCTGTTGTGGTAACTCAGAAGAGAGATGATGATGGTCTGAATTGAAGTAGCTGGAGGGAGGTACATGGATTTAAGAGATATTTACTTGAAGGAAGAATCTATTGTCAGAACTGATGATGGGTAATACATGGAGGGAGAGACAGGAGGCGAGGATATTTGGGTTTCTAGCTTAGTAACTGTGAAGATGCCACCACCATTCAGTGAGATGGGGAGCAGGTGGAGAAGTGGATTTGGGAATAAGGTGACGGAGGGAAAGTGTGTGTAGTTCAGGAGTGTAAAATTTGAGTTGTCTTTGGGATATTAGAGAACAGAGCTAAGACATCTAGGCATGTGGATACAAGGCTCAAGAGAAAGAACAAAGTTATTGATTTGTTGAGAGTTGGACCATAAGGAAGGCTGAGCACCAGAGAACTGATGCTTTCAAATTGTGGTGTTGGAGAAGACTCTTGAGAGTCCCTTGGACTTCAAGGAGATCAAACCAGTCAATCATAAAGGAAATCAGTCCTGAATATTCATTGGAAGGACTGATGCTGAAGCATCAATACTTTGGCCACCCGATACAAAGAGTCAACTCATTGGAAAAGACCCTGATGCTGGGAAAGATTGAGGGCAAGAGGAGGAGAGAGGTGACAGAGGATGAGATGGCTGGATGGCATCACTGACTCAATGGACATGAGTTTAAACAAACTCAGGGAGATAATGATGGACAGGGAAGCCTGGCATGCTGCAGTTCATGGGTTCACAAAGAGTCGGACACGATATAGCGACTGAACAATACCACCACCACCACCACCACCACCTATTGCTTATGGTAAACTGCCCTCAGTTTGATGGTTTAAATGATAATAAATATTTATTATTTCAGTTTCCATCGATGAAGAATTGAGCAGTACCATAGCTTGGAGATTTCTCATTGGGTGGCAGGCAAAATGCTGCTCAGGGCTGTGGTTATACGGAGTTTCAACTTAGGCTGGAGGATATGGTTCAAGATGGCTGTCAAGCTGGTGCTGTTGGCAAGGGGTCAGAAATTCTCATCATGTGGAGCTATCCATAGGTGGAGGTTTGCGTGCTTCGCAACCTGAGAACTGAGAGCAAATGATCTAAGAGCAAACGATCCCTCAGAGCCAATGATTGAAGAAAGCAGGGCAGAAATGGCAATGTCTTTATTGATCTATCCTCAGACTCACACACCATAACTTTCTACATCCTAATGGTCACACAGACTGACCTAAATACACTGATGGAGAGGACTGCACAGGGTGTGAATACGGGACTCAGTGGCCATTGGTGCCTTCTTTGAGGGTGCCTACCACAACTCGAGATTTAGAGACTTGAAAATCATTGGCATTTAAATGATATTGGAAGTCTTGGTAACGAAAGAGATCGCTTGAGAGATGTGTGCAGAAGGAAAAGAAGAGGATTTAAGGACTGTGTCCTGAGAGACACTGGCCTTTAAGGATAAGCAGAGAAAGAGAAGCCAGCAAAGAGACTGATGAAAAGCATGACCATAGATCCTGGTTTGCCAGTGGTTAGTTCTGCTTTATGCCCGTTGTGTCCACATGCCAGTTTACTCTGCCCCTTTCACTTTCTCAAGGGCCCTGGATTAGATGAAACTCACATGGTCACCCTATGAAAACAGGCAGCCAGAGGAAGATCAGGAGGAGCCAATATCGTGACGGACATTGGATTTCATGACAAAGAGACTTCAGCAGCAGATGTTTGAGTTGTGAGCACGCAACCTGGGTTTCAGAGGGTGAGGTGATGAGAAGCAAAGTAAGTTATTTTAGTATTGTTATTTTCTGGAGGCTTAATGAAAAAATGGAGGGAGAAAGCGGATTTTCAGAGTATGGGGAATAGTGAGAGAAATTTTCTCTGAAGATTTCAAGCACTAAACTATGTATAATTGACACAGAAAAGGCTCAGTAGAGACAGAAAGGTGTTTTTTATCACCCAGATTCTCCAGAGCAGGGGAGTAACCTGGAAGAGAATTCTGAAGGCCTCAGCATCTCAAAAATTAAAACAAAAATGAAGGTGCAGCAGCTGATTGGTAAGGAATAACAGCCTCTCAGATCTCTGAAATTCCTAGGCATTCACTGGGGTCTGCCCGGTGATCTGAGCTCTGTCTGATGACCTGGTGGGCTTTCTGGTCTGGAAATCCACGTGACCTGGCACCAGAGGTGTTTCTGGGTATTGTCAGCTACCATACTTCCCACCCTCCTTGGAAAGGCTGCTTCTTTTCAAGGTTCTGGAGATGCTTTGGCTTCTGAGCTGACAGGGGAGAAGCCGGACCCTGCAAAAGGGGATTACATGATGTAGGGATGTTGGAGATGCTTCAGTTTGTACGAGCTGAAGAATGAACTGAAATGGTCCTTACCCTCATCCACAATCATGATATGGGGGCCTGGCTCCATTGTCCTGGAGAGCTCAGGCAGGGGTATTTGTGTGTTTGTGTTAGCCACTCAGTCGTGTCCAACTCTTTGCGACCCCATGAACTGTAACCTGCCAGCCTCCTCTGTCTATGGAATTCTCCAGGCAAGAATACTGGAGTGGGTTTCCATGTCCTCCTCCAGGGGATCTTCCCAATCCGGGGATCAAACCTGGGTCTCCTGTATTGCAGGCAGATTCTTTACCATCTGAGCCACCAGGGAAGCCCTGGGGGGCTACATTAGGGGGCTCTTTGTAACGAGTTGGCCCAGGAAGGAAAGAAAGGATTCTTTGTCATAGAAAGGCCAGGATAATTGCTTCACAAGGGACAGTGTCCAAGTCCCAGAGCTAAAATGAATATATGAGTTTCAAAAGAAAACAAGTTCTTGTGAGGGAGGTGTGTCTGCCCCTCAGAAATTCAAGAGGAGGCTGGCTGTAGCTGGCTGGTGGGGAGGGAGTCCTTAGTGCCTGTGAAGCACCCACGTCGCTCCGTCCACCCAGGAGACAACAGCTGCCCTGACCACCCCTCAGCCCCCACCCAGAGAGCAGCTCACAGGACTTTGCCGACCTCAGCCCCTATCAGAAACTCGCACAAGAACGCGTTCCGGGCTAGGCCGCCATTTCTCTGTGGAGGAGAATCCTTAGAGGAGAGGCGGGACACGGGGAGAAGCAGAGAGGGCTGGGGAGGGAGCGACAGCTGAGAAAACCTTGAAAGGTGAGGCCTGTCCTCACCGCCCACCGTGTGGTGCGAGGGGTAAAGCCTCCTTGCCAGTTCTCTGACGCTATCACGGTACTCTCTGGAGCCCTCCAGCGGAAGGGAGCTTGCCTCTGTGACGGGATGGAGGCCACGTTCATCCTCTGGGCGAGGACCCCCGTCCACGTGCATGAGCCGCCGTGGCAGTGGCCTTCCCGCGCGGATGGAGGAAGGGGGGACTACATCCGGGCAAGCCGGGGAGGCCCACTGCTTGGATAGCCTCCCCCACCCTCTCAACGCTGGCTGAGCGCGCACACACACCCAGCAGGGGACGGGAAACGCCCAGAAGGATGCTGGGGTTGGAGGAGGACGCTTCTGGCAGCTCTGCACATTCTGGGCCTGCTGGATGGGGCGTTCGCTGGCCCGGAGCTCCTGGAGTGAGCGAGGGGCGGCACCCCCGCGTGGGCTGCGGGCGCAGGTGCCTAAGCCCTTGGCGTTTGCGCGGGTGGGTGGTCGCAGCGCGTCGCGGGGCTGAAGCACCGCGCAGCCTCTTCCCGGCAGGGAGTCGACTCTTCCCGGCAACCTGATAATTTAAAAACAAATTGATATGCTCTAATTGCAAATGTCTGGGTTGTCTGGCCCTGACAGGAACCGTCTGAAAGCAAACAGTCTGGTCCAGCCGAGGGCGAGGGAGGTGTTTTTCTGACAGACGCGCGCTGCTAACAGAAGGATCCCTCTGCATCGAGTCCTTCCCTGTTTTATGGCAGGATGTAAATTCTGCATCGAGGATTTTTTTTTCTTTAATGATTCCTTTTCTTGACGTGTGGATTCTGAATTTCATTTCTCCCCAGAGAGGCGCCGGAATCATCCAGCCGTCCTCCTCGTCAAAGTTATGGGCAATTTGACCTGCCATTTAGCTGTTTCCTGGAGCCGGTTGAGTGGTTCTTAGGGCCGTTTCTGCCTTGAAGACAACACAGGGTATGTTATAACCCATGCAGATGAGGGCCCAGGACCGCTGGCTTGAGAATTAACGAATGTTAATCCTGCCTCAGCTGATGACTGAAGGTTTCACCAAGTTCACAGACCTTAAGTGGAGGCAGGGGTCCCTTCCCCACATGACTCATTTAGTTTAAAGGGCAAAGGGTTGAATAGGCAAGTCAGAGAGAACAAACCAGAAAGAACAGCATATTACAGAGAAAATTCCAGAAGCCTGAGTAGGTTCCACAGCTCTCTTCTACCTCCATATTGATAGGAAGATGTGAGCTGACCCTATGTGTAGTATGCCCCTGTAATGTGATTTATGATAAGACATGCCTTGTTCCCGGTCTCAGCCCAGAGAAACTAAAAGCCTTGGTATTTCCTCAGTGATGAGTCATAAATGAAAAAGAGTCTTTCGTTATTCATAATAAGCCCCCTTTCAATCATACCTGAGTGTATGTTATGGGGTAATTTTTGAATGGCCCTTAGATATCACAGGATGGGAACTGGTTGCCAGGGAACCAACCAAGTGATTAGTGGTCTGGAACTTTCAGCCCTACCCTATCATCTCCCAATCTCTGGAGAGGGGGAGAGAGGAACTGGAGGTGGAATCAGTTGTCAATGGACAATGATTTAATCAACCACATCTACCTAGTGAAGCCTCCATAAAAATCTCTAAAGTATGGAGGGACTTCCTGGTGGTCCAGTGGTTAAGAATCCACATTCCCAAAGCAGGGGGGCATGGGTTCATTCTCTGGTCTGGGAACTAAGATCCTGCATGCAGCAAGAGGTGGCCAAAAAGGGGGGACAAACAAACAAACAAACCTAAAGTATGGGATTCAGAGAGCTTCTGGGTTGGTGAACAAGTGGAGGCACCAGGAGGTGGTGCACCTGGAGAGGACATGGAGGCTCTGTGCCCCTCCCCTATACTTTGCCCTACACTTTTACTGGCTGTTCCTGAGTTACATCCTTTTATAGAAAAAAATGATGATCTGGTAAATATACTGTTTTTCGGAATTCTAGAAGCTGCTCTAGCAAATCAGTTGAACCCCAGGAAGGAGTCAAGGGAAGCTGTGATTTATAGCCAGTCTGCCAAAAGGCACAGATGACTTGTGATTGGGGCTTAAAGTGGGATGTGCGTATAGGGTCTTGTAGGAATGAACCCTTAACCTATGGAATCTGATATTATCTCCAGGTAGTGTCAGAACTGAGTTAAATTGTGGGACACCCAGCCGGTGTCTGAGGATTGCCTGGTGTGGGACTTTAGTTGCCAGAGATATTGTGACTTTTTCCTTTCTAGCTATTTACTTCCTTATTTGGCTGTGTTAGGTATTAGTTGCTGCAGGAGAATCTTTCTTGTGGCCTGTCTTGCTGTATCTAACTGTTCGCTGAACCAAGGTAGGCAGGATATGAGTGGGGAAGCTGGAATTGTGAAAACTCAAGGAGCCGTAGGAACTGCAGGCATGTTTATTCTCTCCTGACTGGCACAGCGGCTGTGGCAGCAGCAGATATGCTGTATTCTCCTCTTGTGGTTGACCAGCAGGCACAGCCTTGGAGCAAGAGCTTTTTCAGGTGGAACTTATATATGTTTACAGAACAAGAGTGGCCCGTGGCCAGGCGTGTGCAAGCGTGCATGCAAGGTGCTACGTGATCTTAGCTATTACATAACCATGCATTTACACAATGTGGGGCAAGAGAGCCTGACCACTACCATCTTGGCTAATTTGCTCTTTCCCTACACAGCCCAAGAGCTTCTCTCCAGTTGTGGTGTGGGCTCCAGAGCACACAGGCTCAGTGGCTGTGGCACACAGGCTTTGTTGCCCTGTGGCTTGTTCCCTGACCAGTGATTGAACCCGTGTCCCCTGCATTGGAAGGTGGATTCGTAACCACTGGATCATCAGGGAAGTCCTTCCTTTCTAGCTCTTAACTTCACTATGTGTCAGACACTTATGGAGTGCCCATGGTAAGACAGGTGCTGGAGTTGGAGTAGGCTTTTTTCTGCAGAGTGGTGAAATGAGCCCTTTTCAACCCAGTGTGGTTAAGTGCCAGCACAGAGGCTTTGTCGTTGTTGTTCAGTCACCCAGTCGTGTCCGACTCTTTGCAACCCCATGGACTGCAGCATACCCGGCTTCCCTGTCCTTCACCATCTCCTAGAGTTTGCTCAAACTCATGTCCATTGACTCGATGATGCCATCCAGTCATCTCATCCTCTGTCATCCCCATTAAGCCTGTCAGCATGCAGGCTTAATTCAGTGTTTTGCTGGAGCTGGAGAGAGAGGAAGATTTAATCATAGTGGTTGATGTTTGCTGAATTGCTACCATGAAACACGTATTATGCTAAATGCATTCCCTGCATTGTCACATGTAATACTCACATCAACCCTAGGTGGCNCTTCTCAGCATGCAGGCTTAATTCAGTGTTTTGCTGGAGCTGGAGAGAGAGGAAGATTTAATCATAGTGGTTGATGTTTGCTGAATTGCTACCATGAAACACGTATTATGCTAAATGCATTCCCTGCATTGTCACATGTAATACTCACATCAACCCTAGGTGGCAGGTATTATTCAGATCATTTTACAGATAACAAAGCTGGAACTTAGAGAAGCTAAGTAACTGGAGATAAGGGGGTGGTAAGAGGCAGACTGGGGTTCAAAACTGGATCTGTCTGATACTCTTAACCACTGTTGCTGCATTTCCCATCTCCCTGAACTGCAGGGGTCAGAGAAGCCTTCAGAAGCCCCGAGGTGAAGTCAGGGCAGGATCACCCTGGTATTGGCCAGGGTAGGGTGGTCTGAGGGTTATCTGCGCTGGGAGGGAGGGGTGGAGGGGGATAGAACTTGACCTCTGCCCCTAGAGCTGCTGTCCTCCTCTTCCCAACCACTCTTCTAGGCTCCAGGATAAGAAACAGCAGAAGCCTCAACAGGAGACTGCAAATTCTTGGCTATTTAATTGGAGCGTTTTGCTGCTCTTGAAACCAGCTGGAGAGAAGGAGCAAGGAAAGAGCTTGAAGAGCTGGTCTTTGAGTCAGAGCTAAGTATAGCATAGCCAAGTGCTTCATCTCCCCACTCACCAGATCGCTGTGGATTTTGAAGGAGGTTGGCTCTGGGGAGAAAATATTTAAGGCTGGAGAAATAGAGTTTTCTTCTGTTTGTCTTCTGTGTAAATAAGAGGGAGGCAAAGCACGAATGTTACTCTGTTCTTACTGATTAACGTGCTAACAAATTAAACAGTTTTTCAGCTGTCCAGCCTCGCCTCTTCTCATGGCCGCTGTGCGCGCGCTGGGGGGCCACTGCGGGGAGGCCATGCCCGAGGCAACCAAGCTCCCATCCTGGCCCCTGGTTCCCAGGATGCACCTCTTTCTCTGGGTATCGTTGGTACCTTCTTCAGGCTGTCTCTGTATCCTGTCTTTTCTCATCCATGTCTTTCTTTCTCTGAACACTCCATGGGTCTTTCCCTCTTGCTGTGTTTTCACTTGAGATCCCACACTGAACACCTAGACCCAGAGCTCAAGGAGTTTGTAATCTGGATTTTCCAATTTGTTCAGTGTCTGCCAGTGGCTGGTGAGGCTGGTGGCTGTCAGATTGTCATTGGTTGCTGTCACCCCGGGGATTTGAGAAGGAAAGGGAAGCAGTGCTTTTGGTGACCTATGTTCTGAAGAACATAAAACCTTGGTAACTGCTTCATGCTAGGCTGGGCGTCTCAACCCGAGGCCTGTATAATCTCAAGGGAGATGAATAGAGAGCAACTTTCTAAATGTGTGTATCTATGTGCATTTAGGGGAAAGTTTCATAGTGTTCAATGAGTTCTCAAGGTTGGCCAGGAGCCAAATCATGTATGAACAACCTTCCTGTAAGTGCGGCCCCAGTGGGAATGCTCAGGCTCTAAAGGGTGAGTCAGGATTAGCTCAGAACTTGGACTCTAAGAGGTTCTCCTACTCCATCAGAAGCTTTATTTACCTTTGAAGAGCAGCAGTGAAGAAAGAAACCAATAGTTACATTTGACCCTTCAAATCTATCTTTAATAAAAGATCATTTCCTTTGTACTTGGTCTTGTTTGGGGGTTGATTTGCAATTATTAGACTTTATTATGTACTTGAAGAAGCAGATAGAGGAAGCATGAGGTTATTATTGCTTTATCCTTTGATATATCCTAAAACTGTAGAATTGGAAGGGAGCAAAAAGTTCATGTCGTCCACCTGAAAGCCCCAACCCTGTGGCCTCATCCAGAATCTTCTCTAAGCCACTCCCATCAAATGGCTATTTAGCCTCTTGCAGGGAGAGAGAATGCTCTGTTCACTTTCCGTTCATCCGTTCAACTGCACATTCTCATATGCCGTGTACTCTGCTAGGTTCTGGGAAGATGACAAATAACAGCCTTGGTGGCCCTTAAGGAGCTTACAGTCCAGCAGTCTGGAGAGGCAGACATGGAATAGTGATGGAGAATGTTAGAGCAGGGGCAACTCTGAGGCTAGTGGGGATCACTCTGCTCTGTAGGTGGTGGTGCTTATAGAAGGCATTTCCAAAGAAAGTAGTATCCAAGCTGAGCTGAGAGGGAAGGGGGAGCTGGGAAGATGGAGGGAGATTGGGTTGAGGGAGTGCTGTAGGCAAAAGGAGTGGCACGGTCAAGGGTCTAAGAATGAAGGAGAAGGAGCGAGGCTTAGTGGAGAAACCGAGAGGCCATGATTGGAGCAGAAAAAGAGGATAAATAGAATAAATAAATAGAGTGGCTTCCATGGCAACTGCTTTATTTTAGACAAGTCTGAGTGAGAAAGTTTTCCCTGACCTTTCTACTTATGGCCTTCTGATGCTCCTAGGCAGAGAAACATCTTCATGGGATTTATGAAGACAAATAGACATCCCAGCCATGAATTTTCTCTTCCACTTCCTTATGTTGGACATAACTTTAAAACAAGAAACAAGTTTTGGTTCTGCTGGACCCTTGCTATGACCATGACCTGTAATATTGTCTTGGACCCATCCACTCAGCCCAAAGGTTTGTATATGTTCACCTACCCCTTCAGACTGTGTGCTTCTGAAGGATGGGGACCATGACTAATTCTCTCAAGTGCCTAGTGCAGGCCTAGCATACAGCAGGTGCTCAATTAGTGCTTTGTGGTTAACCAGTGAATGGGTGAATGGCTTAGATGCCAATCAGTGACGAATCCTATGAACTGCTGTCACTGTGAAGTAGAGGGAGGCAAGCAGGAAAGCTGGACAAGTTATGGCAGGAGCTGTCAGCGTCACCCCAGGAAGCTGAGGTTCCTTCCATGCTGTGAATTTCATGGGTATGATTATACTTCTCAGTGTATATTTCTCTCCTCCAGATCTTAATAGTACCCCTAGTGCTATAATACTTGANGCAGGAAAGCTGGACAAGTTATGGCAGGAGCTGTCAGCGTCACCCCAGGAAGCTGAGGTTCCTTCCATGCTGTGAATTTCATGGGTATGATTATACTTCTCAGTGTATATTTCTCTCCTCCAGATCTTAATAGTACCCCTAGTGCTATAATACTTGACTCACATAAATTTAATATTGTGAAAATTGTTGCATAACAGCCATAATTAGATTTTAGAGATCTTGGGAAATTTGCATTACCAACCAACAAAGCAGCCAGTGTGTCAGTGAATACGGCAAAACCATGATGTGGAATTGGCAGTAACCACCCTAAAGAGAAGGGACTTCCCTGGTAGCTCAGCTGGTAAAGAATCTGCCTGCAATTGCAGGAGACCTGCAATGCAGGTTTGATCCCTGGGTTGGGAAGATCCCCTGGAGAAGGGAAAGGCTACCCACTCCAGTATTCTGGCCTGGAGAATTCCATGGACTGTATAGTCCATAGGGCCAAAAAGTCAGACATGACTGAGCGACTTTTGCTCAGTCTAAAGAGAAGACCTTTCCTCTCTCTGATCTGTGTTTCTGTTATTGTGTGACTTCTCAATGCCTTGGGTCATGTCTTGCTTTTATTGGTGATAATTATATTCAGTTATAGTATTATGGTAAACAATCTCCAAGATGACCCCTAAAGATTCCTATCACTTGGTATCTATGCTCTTGTGTAATCCTGTTCCCTTGAGTGTGGATTGGAGATAGTGTCTCACAACTAACCAACAAAATTTTGGAACAGTGATGGTGTCAATTCTCGGCTTAGGTTATGAAAAGGACTGATTCAGCCATGGGCTTCCCTCTTTCATTCTCTTACTCATTTTCTCCAGGGGAAACCAATTGCCATGTTGTGAGCTGCCCTATGGAAAGGCCCACATAGCTGAGAATGGAGGGAAGCTCCAAACTGACAGCAAGCAAAGAAATGAGTCTTCAGTGTCAAAGTCCATGAGGACCTGCATGCTGCTAGCAGGATGTGCAAAAGCCTAGAGGTGGCTTCTCTTCTCAGCTGGCTCCTTGATGGCAGCCTTGAGGTAGAGGCACCCAGCCAAGCCGTGTCTGGATTTTAGACCCATAGGAATGATGAGATAATAAATGCTTTAAGCTGCTGAGTTTGGGATACTTTGTTATACAGCAATAGCAATCTAATAGAGGTTTTGGTCCCACCTGAGAGCTGATGCTGAAACAAATACCTAGAAATATGGAGTAGATTTCTAATTGGCCAGTGGATGAGGCCTGGGAAGATTTTCTGATGTGTGTATCTGTGAAAACCTACATTGAACAGATGTAAAAATCTGAACTTTGATGATGCTGCCAGTGAGGTCTCAAAGGGAAATAAGAAACATTTTATGGAAATTTGAGGAAGGGAGGTCTTTGAGATGTCATGGCAGAAACTTGATATTATTGCCTACAGTGATGTGGAAAGTAAAAAGTAAAAAATGTGCCCAGTGAACTGAGTCATCTAGGTAAGGAGTTTCAAAGCTCAGGGCTGAAGGTGCTGCCTGGTGCTTCCTTGTTGCTTATAGTGAAATGCAAGAGGACAGAGATACATTGACGGAAATACTGATAAACAAAACAGAGCCAGGCATTGACGAATTTCTCAGCCTCTCCAGATGGCAAACAATGCTAAAATTAAGAAATACCTTCCAAGTGAAGATGAAATCCAGGGCACTGCCAGGATCTTCCCCTAGTTGAAACTTCAGATAGGACTGGCCTCAGCTGACTTCTTGTTAGAACCTTGTGAGAGCTCTGAGGGTATAGGCATGTGTCTTGACTCACAGAAGCTCGGAGATAATGTTTGTTGTTTTAAGTTGCTAATTTTGGGGGTAAGTTGTTATGCAGCAATGGATAACCAGTACTGTCATGATCATCGCCATTACTAGATTACCTGTGCAACCAGAAGGATGTCCATCTTCATCGAATGTAAGGTAAAACAGGGAGTCTCTGTACCGAGACAGAGGGCAGTTAAACTTGAAATTACTGTATTGAAATAGGGGATTAGGTAAAAGTTAATATAATTGAATGGTCCTAAGATTTTTCTGGGAAATCTGACCAGTCCAGAAGGAAAGACCTAGAGGAATTAATTTCAGAGGTTCTGCAAGAATAGTAGAGCCAGATCTACAAGGTCAGTGGGCCCAAGCCATACACATAGAGCTTCCAATCAGTTTTAGCATGCCATCTTTTTTTTTTTAATTGATGTATAATTAAGATATACCATTATATTAGCTTCAGGTGTACAACATAATGATTCAATACTTGTATATATTGCAAAATGACCACCACAGTAAGTCTTGTATCGGTCACCATACATAGTTACAACTTTTTTTCTTATGATGAGAACTTTGAAGATCTACTCTCTTAGCAAGTTTCAGATATGCAAGACATATTAACTTCATTCACCATGTATTATTAACCGCAGTCATCATGCTCTACACTACACCCCCCATGACTTATTTACTTTATAGCTGAAAGTCTGTAACTTTTGAGCCTCTTCTTCTATTTTTCCACCCCCTACACCCCACCCAGGCTTCCCAGGTGGTGCAGGAGTAAAGAATCTGCCTGCCAATGCAGAAGACACAAAAGACTGGGTTTGATCTCTGGGTCAGAAAGATCCCCTGGAGAAGGAAATGGCAGTCTGCTCTAGTAGTCTTGCCTGGGAAATCCCATGGACAGAGGAACCTGGCAGGCTACAGTCCATGGAGTCACAAAGTCAACACAACTGAGCACATAGCAGCAGCAGCTACACCCCACCCCCTGCCTCTGGCAACCACTGATCTGTGTGTAAATGAGCTGATTATTATTGCTTTTAAGATTCCACAATAAATGAGTTCCAATGGTATTTGTTTCTCTGTCTGAGTTATTTAACTTAGAATAATGCCCTGAGGTTTCATCTATATTGTGCAAATGGCAAGACTTCTTCCTTTTTGTGGCTGAATAATATTCATATATTTATACACATGTAAGCACACCACATTTTCTTTATCCATTCATTAGTGATTGGATACTTAGGTTGTTCCCATGTCTTGGCTATTGTAAATAAGGCTGCAATGAACATAGGGGTGCATATATATTTTCTAATTAATAGTGGGTTGTTTTTTTTTTTGTCTTCAGATAAATACCAAGAAACAAAATTGTTGAATCATGTGGTAGTTCTGGGGCTTCCCTGGTAGCTCAGCTGGTAAAGAATCTACCTGCAATGCAAGAGACTTCAATTTGATTCCTGGGTTTTGGAGAAGGGCTAGTCTACCCACTGCAGTATTTTTGGGCTTCCCGGGTGGCTCAGATGGTAAAGAATCCACCTGCAGTGGGGGAGACCTGGGTTTGATCCCTGGGTTGGGAAGATCCCCTGGAGAAGGGAATGGCTACCCACTCCTGTATTCTTGCCTAGAGAATTCCATGGACAGAGGATCCTGGTGAGCTACAGTCCATGGGGTCACAAAGAGTCATACATGACTAAATGACTTTCACTTCAGTACACTATGGTAGATTTATTTTCAATTTTTTGAGGAACCTCCATACTATTTTCACGGTGGCTGCACCAACTTACATTCCCACCAACAGTGCACAAAGGGGTTGCCTTTTCTCTACCTCCTCACCCACACTTGTTTCTTATCTTTTTGATGATAGCCATTCTGACAAGTGTGAGATGTTATCTCATTGTAGTTTTGATTTGCATTTCTTTGATGATTAGTGATGCTGAAACTTGCCACTTTTAAATATAAACAGATACAGGCATTTGAGGACAGCACCTAACATGAANCCACACTTGTTTCTTATCTTTTTGATGATAGCCATTCTGACAAGTGTGAGATGTTATCTCATTGTAGTTTTGATTTGCATTTCTTTGATGATTAGTGATGCTGAAACTTGCCACTTTTAAATATAAACAGATACAGGCATTTGAGGACAGCACCTAACGTGAAAGACACAAACCAAAACAAACAAACAAAGGCAACTTTGAGGAAATGGCAAATGTGTAAGAAGCAAAAAAAACTTCAAAGAAACCTATCAAAATGCTCAAAGAGATAAAAGATGATAAGAGAATACAGTGCAGCCAAACCCCAGAATAGGAGGCTGTAAAGAAGGAATGCTCAGAGATCACAAAGAAATTTAAAATTTGGCAGCGGAAACCAAAAGCTCAGTAGTTGGGTCCAAAGACTGTATGATCAAAAATGGAAGGTTTTTTTTTTATGTTTGTTTTTTCACAGCAACATGTCCAGCATCTTGAATTTTACCTTGTAAACAGAAGACACTCTACAAAAATTTGTTAAGAGAATGAGTGAATGATAAATTGGGTAAATCTTCTTGAAATTGTTATTCATTCAGTTGTGTCTGACTCTTTGAGATCCCATGGACTCTAGCCCACCAGGCTCCTCTGCCCATGGAATTCTCCAGGCAAGAATCTCCTTGGAGCAGAGGAAATAGGCAGACATGGGAAAGAGGAAAGCAAAGCAAAAGGCCTCCAAGAGATCTGAACTCGAGTAATGGGAACTCTGGAAGGAATAAGTCAGGTGGGAGACAAAGAATCACTGAAAAAAAGGCTCAGTAAAAATTCCTCAAAATGAGTGACTTGGATTTCCAGAATCAGCATCACGAATGCAACTACACCAGGGCACAGCACTGTAAAATTTTAGGACATCAAGGACAGCCACACCTGAAGCTAAAAGACAATGGAGTAATACTTACAAAACCTGAGAGGCAAATAATTTCCAACCAAGAATTCTATACTCAAAGAATCAATAAATAGGAAGGTAGGACAAAAATATTTTCAGAGATTCAAGATCTCAAAAAATTTCTTTACTGTGCACACTCTTGCCTATGAGGCGACTAAAGGATGCACTTAAAGGATGCACTTACCAAGATGAGGAAGTGGTCTAAAGAAAACAAAGACATGCGATTTAAGAAACAGGCTCTAACACAAAGCAGAGGCGAAGGAAATACCCAGCATGGTGGTGAGAAGAGGGTCCAACATGACAGCTATGTAGCAGGCCTGGAGAACAAGTTCAAGTTGCAGTCGGGGAGATTTCTCCAAAAACAGAAAGTTAACAGAACACCTAATGTGTTTGAATGTATTGAGAAGAAATTCATATAATTGGAGGGGAACTTGAGGGTAAATCAGTTAAAAGGACATAGAAAACCAACAAGACCGTTATTTAGTCTTGGAAACTAAATAGCCCGGGGAAGCAAAATATGCAGGAATGAAAAAACAATGATAGTGTACAAATGGCTTAGCTGTGAAGAACATATGTGCAGTCACGGTGATGTAGAAACTAAATGTTGACCTAACCAAACTTACCTTCTGGCTCTACAGGGATAGAGAATGGGCACAGGAGTGGGAAAGTGTACGTATACCTGGTGGGACCAAGAGGAGGAAGTTACATCTTCATCTTCCAGATGACTCAACAGAAGCTAAAAGTTTTTTAAAGTAGCCTTGCCAGCAGGTTATTTAGTGACACAGGAATAAATTGAAGAGAAAGTCAGGTAAGAGGGTTGAAAGTGATCACCTCTTGGGACTGGGAAGTGAAATGCAGAGTGTGATGAAGCCTTACAGAATTATTTCCTCTTTATACTGTGTACATGTTGCTGCTGCTAAGTAGCTTCAGTCGTGTCCAACTTTGTGCGACCCCAGAGACGGCAGCCCACCAGGCTCCCCCGTCCCTGGGATTCTCCAGGCAAGAACACTGGAGTGGGTTGCCATTTCCTTCTCCACATGTTAGCCTTTGATAAAAAGATAAACTAGATTAATAAAAAATCAAAATGACAAAACTAATAAAAGAAAGTAACTGCTGCTGCTGCTAAGTCACTTCAGTCGTGTCTGACTCTGTGTGACCTCATAGAGGACAGCCCACCAGGCTCCCCTGTCCCTGGGATTCTCCAGGCAAGAACACTGGAGTGGGTTGCCATTTCCTTCTCTGGTAGCAAAAGAAAGGAATGATTTATAAATAGCACAACACTGCAAAACCTTGCACAGAGCAGAGCTGTGACAGAAGGAAGAAGATATCCAGAGAAGAGACATGAAGATGAGTTAGTGCTTGAGAGGAAGATAGGGGTCGGGAATGAGGGTGGCAGAAAGAGCGTTTCGGGCAGAGGGAACTGTGTGAGCAAAGGGGAGGGTGGGATGAATGGGAAGACTGGGATTGACATACACTACTATGTGTAATTGACATACACTACTATGTATACTTGGGGCTCAAGTTAGATTGGAAGGAAGCCATGGAACTTCTCTTTGGAAATCCTTCCTTTGCTAGTCTGCCTTCTGAAGTTCGGCTTCTGGTTTTCTCCCATGACACACTCATCCTTTCCCCAAATCTTGAACCCTGAGGTTTTATGTTAACAGGGTGGTAGCTCAGATGGTAAGGAATCCTCCTGCCATGTGGGAGACCTGGGTTCGATCCCTGGGTTGGGAAGATCCCCTGGACAAGGGAAAGGCTACCCACTGCAGTATTCTTCCCTGGAGACTCCCCATGGACAGAGGAGCTTGGTGGACTTCAGTCCATGGGGTTGCAAAGAATCGGACACAACGGAGCAACTAAGCACTATGTATAAAACAGATACTAATGAGAATCTACTGTCTAGCACAGGGAACTTTACTCAGTGCTCTGTGGTGACCTAAAAAGGGAGAAAAGCCATAAAAGAGAGATATATGTATACCATAGCTGATTCACGTTGCTGTAAAGCAACTATATTCCAATACAGAAAAACAAAACAGAACAAAAAAACCAAAGCCAAGAAGATATGAAACAACAGGTCATGTTTAGAAAACAGTGCCTCGAAAAGTGGGCCATTGCTTCCTAGCTGCAGAAGTCATCTCAAAAGACACAAATTCAGATGCCATTAAACCTAGGAGGCAGAGGGGGTGTTTTAATAAGGGTTCCACTGGGCTCAGAGGACTGGATTTGGCAGGAGGGCAGCAGCGGAAGGAAGGGTGAGGGTGGGCAGGAACAAGGATGGGGGACCAGGCTGCATTTTAGCCAGAAGCTGAATATGACAGGGATAGAGTTTGGTGGATGGGTTTCAATGGTGGTGACTTTCCAGGCAGGCAGGAGCAGTCACCCGGGGTGGGGTTAGAGACTGCCAGAGTTGCCAGGCTGTGGTCCTGATGCCAGCTGTGCCCGTCGCTTGGAGTCCTAGCTAGATCATATGTAACCAGACTGGGCTTTGAAAAGTATCCTGCCCCATGTAGTTTGGGAGGGTCTGGCTGCTACAAAGGATGCCTTTCCCGAACAGAAAGTCTTTTTGATCTCTGTAAGCCTGTTTTCTTCACTATAAAATGGAGATAATGAGAGTAATAATAGGATCTAATTCTTGGGGTTGTACCAAGGAGGATCAAAATGAGCTAATGTGGGTGAGACAGGATTATGAACTGTAAAGAACTGTGCAGATCGGAATTATTCTAGACTTCCCTCAACTCTGATCCTGCACTCCATGGCCCCATCACCTCTCTAAAGGAGGTAGTGCATTTGCTCTAACTTGGAAACTAACTGTGAGTTGACCTTGTAGCTTCCAGTTGCCAGATTTACTTCCAGTGTTTTGTGGTCTTTGTGCTGACTTGCGCAGCAGTGGTGGAATAAATGAAACGTATGTATTCCCTGGGCTTTGCTGGTGGCTCAGCCAGTCAAGAATCCTCCGGTGATGCGGG
>SJYA01002142.1:738748-791652 GCA_006410615.1 Neotragus moschatus | reverse complement strand
TGGCTAGGATTTCCAATACTGTGTTGAGTAAAAATGGCAAGATAGGGCATTCTTGTCATGTTCCTGATCTTAGAGAAAGTGTTTTTAGATTTACACCACTGAGTATGATGTTATCTGTGGGCTTGTCATATTCCCTTTATACATACTTTGTTGAGAATTTTTATCATAAATAAATATTTAATTTTATCAAATGCTTTTTATGCATCTACTAAGATGATCATGTGATGTTTGTGCTTCAACTTTTTAATGTAGTGTATCATGTTGATTGCTTTGTGGATATTGAACTCTTCTTGGATACCTGGCGAAATTCCATTTGACCATGGTGTATGATCCTTTTACTGTATTATTGAATTCAGTTTGCTAGTATTTTGTTGGCAATTTTTGCATCTATGCTTATTAGTGATATTGGCCTGTAGTTTTCTTTTCTGTGATACCTTTGTCTTGTTTTGGTATCAGGATGATGCTGGCCTCATAGAATGAGTTTGGAAGTGCTGATTCTGCTACAATTTTGGAATAGTTTGAGAAGGATAAGTGTTATCACTTTGGATGTTTGATAGAATTCACCTGTGAAGTCATCTGGCCCTGAACTTTTGTTTGTTGGGAGTCTTTTAAATTACTGATTCAGTTTCATTACTGATACTTTTCTCTTCATATTTTCTGNGATTCTGCTACAATTTTGGAATAGTTTGAGAAGGATAAGTGTTATCACTTTGGATGTTTGATAGAATTCACCTGTGAAGTCATCTGGCCCTGAACTTTTGTTTGTTGGGAGTCTTTTAAATTACTGATTCAGTTTCATTACTGATACTTTTCTCTTCATATTTTCTGTTTTTTCCCATTCAGTCTTGAGAGATTGAACATTTCGAGGAATTTGTTCATTTTAGTTGCATATTTGTAGTAATCTCTTATAATCCTGTGTATTTCTGTGTTATCATTTATAACTTCTCCTTTTTCATTTCTAATTTTATTGATTTGGGTCCTCTCTCGCTCTATCTTTTTTTTTCTTGACATGTCAGGCTGAAAGTTTATAGATTTTACTGATCTTTTTAAATAATTAGCTCTTAATCCCATTGACCTTTTCTATTATTTTTAGTCTCTAACTTATGTCTGCTTTGATCTTTATGATCTCTTCCCTTTTACTAACTTTGGATTTGTTTTCTCTTTTTCTAGTTCTTTGAAGTATAAGATTACATTGTTTATTTGACATTTTTTATTTGTTTCTTGAGGTAGATTTGTATTGCTATACATTATTATAACTGATTTAGTTGTTCTGAGATCAATTTTGGTTGTTATGTTTTCATTTTCACTTTTTTCCTAGTATTTTACACTTTCCTCTTTGATTTCTTCAGTGATCCACTGGTTGTTTAGTAACATTTCATTTAGCCTCCATGTGTTTGTAATTTTTTTTTTTTTTTGCAGATTTTTTCCCTCATAGTTGATTTTTAGTCATAGAAATAGAATTCTGGTTGGAAAAGATGTTTGATATAGTTTCTGTTTTCTTCAATTTGCCAAGATTTGTTTTGTGATCTATCCTGGAAAATGTTCCATGTGGACTTGAGAGCAAGGTGTATTCTGCTTTTGGATGGAATATTATAGATCTATTTAAGTCTATCTGATCTAATTTGTCATTTAGGGCCAGTGTTTTTTAAATTAGCTTTCTGTTTGGATTTTCTGCTTCTGCCTATTTATGTGAGTGGGGTGTNTTTTTTTTTTTTTTTGCAGATTTTTTCCCTCATAGTTGATTTTTAGTCATAGAAATAGAATTCTGGTTGGAAAAGATGTTTGATATAGTTTCTGTTTTCTTCAATTTGCCAAGATTTGTTTTGTGATCTATCCTGGAAAATGTTCCATGTGGACTTGAGAGCAAGGTGTATTCTGCTTTTGGATGGAATATTATAGATCTATTTAAGTCTATCTGATCTAATTTGTCATTTAGGGCCAGTGTTTTTTAAATTAGCTTTCTGTTTGGATTTTCTGCTTCTGCCTATTTATGTGAGTGGGGTGTTAAAGTCCTCTACTGTTACTGTGTTAATGTCAGTTTCTCACTTTATGCCTGTTAATGTTTGCCGTATATATTTAGGTGCTTCTATGTTTGTTGTGTATTTACAATTGTTACATCTTTTTCTTGGATTAATCCCTTGATCACTGGCTAATTTCCTTCTGTGTTTCTTATTAAAGTCTTCGTTTAAAGTATTTTGTCTGATTTAACTATTTCTACCCCAGCTTTCTTTTGATTTTCATTTGCATGGAATAACTCTCTCCATGTCCTCACCTTCAGTCTATTTGTGTTTTTAGCTCTGAAGTGAGTAGCGTGTCAGCAGCATATATGTGTCTTATTTTTAAATCTATTCTTCCACTTAAGTCTTTTGATAGGGACATTTACTCTATTTACATTTAAAGTGATAATTGACATTTATGTACTTATTGCACTTTGTTAATTGTCTTGTGGTTCTTTTTTGTTCTTTGCTTCTCCTTTTGCTCTCTTCCCTTGGGGTTTTATATCTGTCTTTAGTATTGTGTTTGTATTCATTTATCTGTTTTTGTGTATCTATTATAGACTTTTGATTTGTGGTTACATGAGGCTTCTATATAGCAATCTCTATATATGTGTGAATGTTTAAAGTTGCTGATCTCTTAAGTTTGAAAGCATCTTAAGAACCCTGTGTTTTTGCCTGCCCACCATGTTTACTCTTTGTGGCATCATATTTTAATCCTTTTGTGTATCCCTTAACTACTTATTGTGTATATAGATGATTTTACTACTTTTGTCTTTTAACCTTCCTATCAGCTTTAGATGTGATTGATCTACTTTTATTATATATTTTCCTTTACCAATGAGATTATTCCTTTCATAATTTTCATATTTCTAGTTGGGACCTTTTTTTTTCCTGCTTAGAGAAATCTCTTCAACGTTTCTTATAAAACTGGTTTTGTGGCGCTTTTAGCTTTTGTAATTCTTTTAGCTTTTGCTTCTCTGTAAAACTTTTGATCTGTCCTTCAAATCTGAAGGAAAGCCTTGATGGGCAGAAATTTCTTGGCTGTAGGTTTTCCCCCTTCATCCTTTTTAAAATTAATTAATTAATTTTAATTGGAGGATAATTACTTTACAATATTGTGGTTGTTTTTGCCATACACTGACATGAGTCAACCACAGGCGCACGTGTGCCCCCATCCTGAAGCCCCCCACCTCCCTTCCCACCCCATGTCTCTGGTTGTCCCAGAGCATCAGCTTTGAGTGCCCTGCTCCATGCATCTAACTTGCCCTGGTCATCTATATTACATATGGTAATACACATTTTTCGTATTCTCTCAAATCATCCCATCCTCACCTTCTCCCACATAGCACAAAAGTCTGTTCTTTACATCTGTGTCTCTTTTGCTGCCCTGCATATAGGATCGTTGTTACCATCTTTTAAAATTCCATATATGTGCATTAATATACTATACTGGTGTTTCTCTTTCTGACTTACTTCACTCTGTATAACAGGCTCCAGTTTTATCCACCTCATTAAAACGGACTTGAATGCCTTCCTTTTTATAGCCAAGTAACATTTCATTGTGTATATGTACCACAACTTCCTTATCCATTCATCTGCCAATGGACATCTAGGTTTATCATTTAAAATATATTGTATTACTCCCTTCTGGCCTGCAGATTTTCTGCTGAAAAGTTGACTGATGTCCTTATGGGAATTCTTGTGTATATAAGATGTTGCTTTTCCTTTGATGCTTTTAATGAATACTCTCTATCTTAAATTTTGTCATTTTAACTACAGTGTTTAACATAATGAATCTTGGTGTGGTCCTCTTTTGGTTGACCCCATTGGGACTTTCTGTGCTTTCTACATCTGTTTTTCTGTTTCCTTCCCCAAGTTAAAGATGCTTTCAGCTATTATCACTTCAAATATGTCCTCTGCCCATTTTTGTCTCTCTTATCCTGTGGGATCCCTACAATGCAAACATTAGTATGCTTGATGTAGCTAGTCAAAAGGCAGAATTTCCAGTTATAAGATAAATAAGTACTAGGGATGTAATATGTACAATATGATACAGTTATTAAAATTGCTGTACATTATGTATGAAAGTTGTTAAGAGTGTAAGTCCTAACCGTTCTAATCATAAAGAAAAATATTTTTTTCTGTTTGATGTTATATCTGTATAAAATGATGGCTGTTTACTAAACATACCATGGTAATCTTTCCAAGATATATAGAAGTCAAATCACTGTATTTAAGTATATCTTAAACATATATATTCTTATATATTGCTGTCTATCAATAATATCTCAATAAACCTAGATCAGAAAAAAATACTAATGTAGAGTTTATGTCAGTGGATCCATAGTGTGCCAAATATTTTATGAATAAATATGTAATTATTAACTACACATATATTTATGTTGGTATCATTAAAATATTTTTCTGTTTTGTTATTATTATTGTTTGGCTAACTCCCAGAACTGGCTATGTGATACCAAAAGGATTCTACTGTGCTTCTTATCATGTATTTTAATGCTTATCATTAAAAAAAAATACAAGCAAAAAAAAGAGAAAGAAATGGTAGCATTCCATTTTCTTCTGGCTCACATAATTTCTCATGAGAAGTCTATAAATGTAATTATTTTTCTTTCACTGTATATAGTTATTTTTTCTCTCTGCTTTTAAGATTTTTCACCTTATCCCTGGCTCAAAAGTTGAATTATTCTGTGCTTTGGTGTGGTTCTTTATATGTTTATTCTTTTTGAGCTTTTTTTGAATTTCTTAGATCTGTGGGTTTATCATTGTCATCAATCATAAATATATTTTGGCTATTATTTCTTCAAATAGTTTTTCTACCTTTCTCGCTTCTTTATTTCTAAGACTTAAATTTTAGACTGCTTGCCATTTATTTCTTGGGCACTCACTCTGCCCAGTTTCCCCTTTGCCTTCCATGCTTCATTTTGGCCATTTTTCCTGTAGTCTCTAATTCACTATTAATCTGATCCAGTGAAATTTGCATTTCAGCTATTGTATTTTTTGTCTGTAGAAGTTCTAGATGGGTCTTTTTATGTTTTCCATTTGTTTCCTCACCATATTGATGGTTTCCTCTACATTCTTTCACATATGGAGTATATTTATACTAGCTTATTCTGGTATTCTTTTTGCTAGTTATGTCAATTCTATCATTTTATGGTCCATTTCTAATGATCAAAATTTCTCTTAGTTATAGATCACATTTTCCCACTTCTCTGTATTCTTGGCAATTTTAGATTGGATGCCAGACTTCATGAATTTTGTGCTGTTCACTGTTGGGTTCTGTTTTATTTCTCTAGAAAGTATTGAACTTTCCTTTGTCACGTAGTTCTTTGAAATTAACCCTTCTAAGGTTTACTTTTATGCTTTACGAGAGTGGGTTCAGAGCAGCCTTTAGTATAGGGTTAGTGAGCCTTTCTGCAATGGTGACACCTTGCTGAATACTCTTCCGGATGTCTCATGCATTGTGAGATCACTCCACTCCCTCTGGTGATAACATGAATTACTCCTAAGACAATGTGAGCTCCAAAACTGTTTGGTCTACTTATTTCCTTGTAGAGTTTCAGGTCATGCATGTATGGATTACTATTCAACCAAAAATATGAGAGCCCCCATCGATATAGTTCTGATGCTCTCTCAGTGCAATTACTTTCTTTTGACAGTTCTTTCATGTGAATTCAAGCTGTGTTGATCTCCCTGAACTCCTGTCTCACTTTCTTATTTCCCAGAGAACGTGTGCTATTTGGATTTCTCTTCCCTGCCCTGTGTCCTGGAAACCGCCTCTAGGCAATGATCTGGGAAAATCACAGTGTTCACTCCATTTGTTTCTCTTTTATAAAGGAGCACTGACCCTGTTGCTTGTTGTCCCGTGTCTGCTGCTGCTGCTAAGTCGCTTCAGTCGTGTCCGACTCTCTGCGACCCCATAGACGGCAGCCCACCAGGCTCCCCGTCCCTGGCTGCAAACCACTGCTTTTATATAGTTGGTCCAACTTTCTAGTTGTTTTAGATTGAAGGGTAAATCTAGACCCAGTTACTACTTCCTAGCTGAAAGTGGAAGTTCTCATCTAAACTTTTAGAACAATACTGTATTACTTTTGGAGGGTGTATGTGTGTGTGAAAAACTTATACTTTTTCCTTTTAGCTAAATTCTATGTGTTTGTAAAAATATTTGAGTAAAAAAAAAACAGAAATATAGCCGACATTACAAATTCCTATGGATACAGCAGAAACGAATATTAATGATTCACTTCAAATCTTTTTTCCAAGCAATTATGTTAAATACATTGTAAATATATTTCCCTTGCAGGAGGCATTATTCTAAATGTTTTCACATATACTGAATAATTTAATCCTCTCAACAATTCTATGATTTTAGTATAATGAATGACACTGTTGTGTAAATGAGGCTAATGAGTAATACATTAACTCATAATATTTAACAATGGCGAAGTATTATGCTCAAGGTCATACAACTAGTGAGTGGAGCTACAGGATATGAATTAATGACCAGGATACTATTCCACCTCTCATAATTATTGAAATACAGAAGACACACAGATCAAGTGGAAATTCTCTGTCCTTGATCCTCAGCCCTATCTTCTTTATTCTTTACTCAGAGGCAAAACAAATGATGAAATTCTTTATTTTTCCAGTCCATTTCTGATACTTTAACCCTCATTTACACATATTAATGGATGATAGGTAGTATTTCTGTGTTTTGAAAACTTACATAAAATTTATCACATCCTACATGCATGACTTGCTTTTTAGTATTTTATTCTGGAGAACAATTTATACTGAAAAGTGTCTAATTGTGCTTCCGTTTACTTGGTTGTCTATACTACATATCACTGAGACTAGATAAACACTCCCCAAAGTTGCAAAACCCATTCCAGGCAGTGAAACACATTAGGTAATAAGCGCCTGCTCTTTCTTGCCCTTCCCTTGAGCTCCTCCTCTCTTGCCCTGCTCTGCACTAGCTGCCCTCAGCCTCTGCTGAGCAGCTGTCCTCCACTCTCTTGCCTCCTTCTTGTGTAGACTCCTCTGCTTCTTATATGTTGTGTGTTCCTTTTCTTGATTTGCTTCTTCTTTTTGATGGAAAAGAAACAGTGCACAGAAAATAGATTTTTTGAAACCATGCTTTCTACCATTATCTTTATTCTACTGTTTGTTGCATACGTGATTGATAATTTGTCTGAATACAAGTTCTAGACTGAAATAATTCCCCCTCTGATTTGTGAAAACAATGTTCTGTTGCATTCTAACCCCCTGTGGAACTGATTTTAGATAGAATATTTATGCTCCCCCCATGTAGCTTTTCGAGAGCCTTTCTTTTAGCCTTGATCTTCTAAGATTTCAAAACTTGTGTAAATTAGCATTGTTTTTGACAACTTTACTAGACACAACTTGTGACTTTTTGATCTAGAAACTTCTATCCTTTATTTTGGGGGGGTTTAAAATATTATTTTTTTAATAGCTTTATCCTCTCCGCATTTCTGTTCTCTTTTTTTGAATATTTTGTTGTTGAACCTCCTGGACTGATCTTACCTCTCCTGAAATTTTTTCTTTGTCTCTTGGTTCTATCAGTTCAGTTCAGTTCAATTGCTCAGTCATGTTGACTCTTTGCCACCCCATGGACTGCAGCACGCCAGGCTTCCCTGTCCATCACCAACTCCTGGGGCTTATTCAAACTCGTGTCTATCGAGCCAGTGATGCCATCCAACCATCTCATCCTCTGTTGTCCCCTTCTCCTCCTGCCCTCAATCTTTCCTAGCATCAGGGCCTTTTCAAATGAGTCAGGTGACCAAAGTACTGGGGTTTCAGCTTCGACATCAGTCCTACCAATGAACACCCAGGACTGATCTCCTTTAGGATGGACTGGTTGGATCTCCTCGCAGTCCAAGGGACTCTCAAGAGTCTTCTCCAGCACCACAGTTCAAAATCATCAATTCTCCGGTGCTCAGCTTCTATATTTTTGGACAAATCCTCAACTTTATCTTTCAGTCTTTCCACTGATACTCTCTTTCTTCAGTTACTATATTAACTGAAAAGTTTTAGACCTTCTTATTATTCTCCATTCCTTTTTATAGCAACCTATTTTTGCCTGTTCTTATATCATGAACATAATCTCCTCTTATTTCTATGAGAATATTGCAATTTAAAAAATTTTCTTCTCCTCTATTGGTTATCTCCATCCTCCCCCACCCCGCCTTTTTTTTTTTTTTTTTTCCCTTTTTTCATCCTGGAGGATTTCTTCAGAGGTCTCGATATACTTGGTTGACCCTTCATTTTTGAGGGTGTCACTTAGGAGAGCTTGGCTGTAGGTGGTTCTTGTTGACTGGTGTGCATCAGTGTGGGGTGGTCAAGCAAGGACCCTGCTCTTTCACTTGAAACTCTTAAAGTCCGTCAGTATCTATAGTTCTGTTCTTCTGGGCAGTTTCCCCAAAGAAGAATCCACCAGTTTCCTGTCTGAAATTTGTTGTTTTAGGATTATATCTCAGAATAAAGCAAGGAAAAGAAACTGGGAATCTCATTTCAACCAAATCTTGATTTTAGTTAGGCATCTATTTTCCGTTCTTTTGTTAGCACGGTCTCCTTGAGTATGGAACTCCTCTGGCTTAGTTTTACCACAGAGTGAATCAGGTATCTCATCCTGTTGTGGGGAAGAGTTGTTGCTTGGCTCTGTAATATGGAGGAAGAGTATTGGCGATCTCCTCTTCTCACTTCCATTTAGTCCATCTTTTCCAGTTCCAAGCCTTAGTGCTGCCTTCCACAGACCTTAGCGGTACAGAACATGAAACTTTCCGGTGTTTAGCAGTGTGGCTTAACATTGGCATCCTCTTCAGTTTACACTTGATATTCCACTGTCTCAGGTCTATTAATACTTTTCTCCTTTTTTATATCATTCATCATCTGGTGTCATCTCTCATCTTCTGTTCTCTTTGTCCTTGTGAGTTTATAGCATTTTTAATTCTTTATTCTCATTTTATTGGGATATTAGGAAGGAGAAGAGATAAATTTATGTGTTTGAACAGTCTTATTTAACTGATAGTTGGAGTACCTGTTTCTACCCTTTAATTTGCAAACTTTTTTTCTCATTACCATACTACTTAAAAAAGCAGCTCACTTTAATCGCCATCTAAGCTTCCATTTTTTCAGAGGGAGCACAATCCTACTTCTGGGCTTCATGCAGGGGTACAGGCTCCAGTCCTTTGCCATCTTTTAGGCACCTTTCATTCATATTATTTTACAGTATTAACATCCCAACTCCCAGAACCCTTTTCTTGTCCTGTTGCCCTGAGGGTACAGTGGGTCTCATGACTCTAGCCCACTGTGCTTTCCACTTTGTTTTCATAGATATTTTGATCTTTAAAATGTTAATTATTTTATCTTTATTTGAAACACAAGCATATACACACATTTCCCTCCTACGTCTGGAGTACATAGGGAAGTTCTATTAAAATACCGTTATCTGATCACAAGCCCTTCTTGTGCAACTTTGACGTGAGGTCCCATACTTGATGTGATTCATTGTAGTCTTTCATCCTTCCATCTTCACTGCAAGCACTTTTGCTTTAGTTTTCTAATTTCTAGGCCTGGTGGATTCTCTTTAGTTCTTGTCTTAATTTCCTTTTTGCATTAACATTTCAGTTTGCAACCTCCTTGAATCTATCCTTTTAGCCTCTATGTGCTATTTCCCCATTGTCCTGCATGTACCTCTGGCCAGTCCTCCTGTGACTCATTTGGAGCTCCCCTTTCTTCCATCAGCCACTGGAATATTGGTGATCCCTCAGGTCTCATGCAGATGACGGCACCCTTATGGCAGAAAGCAAAGAAGAACTAAAGAGCCTCTTGATGAAAGTGAAAAAAGGAGAGTGAAAAAGTTGGCTTAAAACTCAACATTCAAAAAACTAAGATCATGGCATCCAGTCCCATCCCTTCATGGCAAATAGATGGGGAAGTAAGGAAAACAGTGACAGACTTTATTTTCTTGGACTCCAAATCACTGCAGATGGTGACTGCTGCCATGAAATTAAAAGACGCTTGCTCCTTGGAAGAAAAACTATGACCAACCTAGACAACATATTAAAAAACAGAGACATTACTTTGCCAACAATGGTCTGTCTAGTCAAAGCTATGGTTTTTCCAGAGTTATATATGGATGTGAGAGTTGGACTATAAAGAAAGCTGAGCGCCAAAGAATTGATGCTTTTAAACTGTGGTGTTGAAGAAGACTCTTGAAAGCCCCTTGGACTGCAAGGAGATCCAACTAGTAAATCCTAAAGGAAATCAGTCCTGAATATTCATTGGATGATGCTAAAGCTGAAGCTCCAATGCTTTGGCCACCTGATGTGAAGAACTGACTCATGGGAAAAGACCCTAATGCTGGGAAAGATTGAAGGCAGGAGAAGGGGATGACAGAGGATGAGTTGGTTGGATGACATCACCGACTCCGTGGACATGAGTTTTAGCAAGCTGCAGGAGTTGGTGATGGACAGGAAAGCTTGGTGTGCTGCAGTCTATGGGGTCACAAAGAGTGGGACATGACTGAGCAACTGAACTGAACCAAACCAGGTCTCAACACAAGCCTTATGCATTTCTCACTGTATATGCTTGCCCTGGTAGATCTCTTCTGTACTTTTGCTTTAGTTACTGACCATATACTGATGGGCATGAAATCCTCATCTCTCACTCATACCTCACTGACCCCTATCCCCGGATTTCAGCTCTATGACAAACTGCTAGATATCTATATCTGAAAAGTCCACAGTCATTTTAAATTTAAGATGACTAAGGATTAATACATCATTTTCCTTCCAAACCATGTTCCTGTTCTTGAATTTTTTTATTTCAATGAATGACACCAACATTTACATGTTCACTCAAGCTAGAAACCTGGGGGACAATCTTGAATCCTTTCTTCTTACCCTACTTATTATAGTTATGTCTTTGGTTAGCAAGGAACAGAGACATATTTAGTCTCAAGTAATGGGAGCTTATTTGGCCAGAAATGGAGGTGGACTCTAATGATAATAAGTCAAGCCTCATAAGAAGTGCAAATGGACCCAAGATAGGTCTAGAAATCTCAAGACCTGCAGCTTATAGAGCTTTCTGGCAAGTGTGATTTCAACATCTCTCCTGTATTCACCTCTGAAGGTGAATTTCCTTATTCTCTCTTCCATCATGTATCTTTTCTCTCCTTCACAGACTGTTCTCGTGACTTTGGCTTGGCATGATCTCTCATGGTTCTAACTCTACTTGATCTTATTTGAGCCTATGGTCTTACTGTTCACAGCCTGTTTTTCTCTGTGTTCAATGTTTTAGATTCCTGGGATCAGGAATCAAATTGGCCCAGCTGGTCTTCTCACACTTGGCCTCACTACAGGGTCCTTATCAGCCGATTGAAAGGCTTCCCTCATCTCAGGTGCTCACCCTACTCCAAGCACCTGTAAAAGGAGAAGCCCATTAATCTGGTAAGAACTATGACCACTTAAGTCCATCCTCCAAATGATGTGTTACCCTTCGTAGGGGAAGCCGGCAATAGAAGATACTGACTGACACGAATATATATTCCTTATTCGATATATCATCCAGTTCATCAAATTTATTTTCTAAACAGTTTTCAAACCTGTATCCTTCCCTCCATTCTTAATCTCAATGTTTTAGTTTAATTCCTCATCTTTCTTCTGCCCTGTGGCAGCAACTGAATGCTCTTCTTCCTCATCTTTCTTCCCTAACTGGTGATAATACTGACTTTAAGCAATGAGCAATGGCATCTGTTATCTTTCATTAGGAGTAGACATCTGAGCCCTGGAGAAGGGAATGGCAACCCACTCCAGTATTCTTGCCTGGAGAATTCCAGGGACAGAGGAGCCTTACCAACCACAGTGCATGGGGTCACAAAGAGTGGGACATGACTGAGAGACTGACACTTTCACTTTCTTTTGGACCCTTGAACACGTTCTTGGTATCAGGAATGCCAGCAAATACTAGATGCAACAATGCTTTACTCCCACAGAGAAGAAATGGAACGAGAGCCGCGCCTGCCTTGGGTGTCAGCCTCCAGTGGCCAGCAGGCCCCTCTCAGAGGCCAGTGCAGCACAGCTGGCCCTTACGTACCCTTCTTGTATTGCAGCAGAAGGGCCCTGTCCCCTTCCCACAGGCGGAGATAGCAGTGGGGTGCCATATGCCGCACATACTCAAGCAGAACAAAGGAATACACACTGAGTCTGAAACAGGGCAAGATGATCCTAAACAAGGTGAGAGGTTCGGAACAAGTTGCAAGGGCTCTTTATTTTTAAGGAAGTGTTCCAGGCCCACGGCCCATTCTTAGGCAGCTGAGTGTGGGTGAAAAGTAGATATGCATGAGCCTGCCTTTCCCAACATGAAGTGTATTCAAAACATCTCTGTATTTATTGCGTACAATTTGTTACTTGTTCTTAACTAAATTAGTAGATGAATTCAACTTTTTATTTGTTCCTTAAAAGGAATCCAGAGACACTAACCAAATTGAGTTGTTTTTTTCCTTCCACATGATTAATTTTTCCTCCCGGAGGGTCAGTGTTTCATCAGCCCTGTCTTGGATGATTGCAAAAGCCCCCTAATTATCTGCTGGGTCTCAGTCTCATCCCAAATCCAATCCATCTTCTAGGTTNTTAAAAGGAATCCAGAGACACTAACCAAATTGAGTTGTTTTTTTCCTTCCACATGATTAATTTTTCCTCCCGGAGGGTCAGTGTTTCATCAGCCCTGTCTTGGATGATTGCAAAAGCCCCCTAATTATCTGCTGGGTCTCAGTCTCATCCCAAATCCAATCCATCTTCTAGGTTTATGTTTCTAAAATGTATATCTGATTATTTTCCACCCTCCTATTGAAAAATTCAAGGTCCTTTTCAGGACCATCATCTGTCACTTCCTTCTGCCATACCCGACCCCTGAGCTGTACTTTGCCCTATAGCCTTCCTGGGAGGTTTCCCTGTTTATACTTCCTGCACTGGGCAACAGGCTGTCTTCTATAGGATGCCGTTCCTACTCTGCCCATGAAGAACCCACCACTCTAATTGAGGTTTTCATGCCAACCTCTGTCCATGTGATGTAATCTCATCATTTGAAATGTAAGGAATTTAGTTATTTCATGTGGTATTTGTCTCACTTCTGCCAAGCTGTTGATTTAGCTGTCAGAAGCTGGAGGGAAGGGATAGTTAAGGGACTTTGGGAATGTCGTAAATATACATGCTGCTATATTTAAAATGGATAACCAACAAAGACTTATTGTAAAGCACATAGAACTCTGCTTAATACCAGCCTGGGTGGGATGGGGGTACGGGGGCATATGGATCCATGAACACGTATGGCTGAGTCCCTTCGTTGTTTGCCTGAAACTGTCACAATATTGTTAATCAACTGTCTCCTAATACAAAATGTCTTTGGTGTGAAAAAATAATAAAATGCAAAAATAAAAAGAATACTGAGTCCAAGCTCTGAGCCACTGTGACACAGCACCTCTAGGGCAGGATTGTGTCATGTTCATCTCTATCTAGTCCCCTCTGCTGCATGCCTCTCTGCCACGGAACCCAGTTCTGCACTGTGCCTGTGGGTGCAGCAACAGCAGTCTTTTTCCAGAGTCCTTGGTTACCAGCCATCTGTGAAAGGAGTTTACAGAAATATCCAAAATAAAAATACTTAGTATAAATTTATTTTCAAGTCCATGTTTATTTTAGGTCTTTGTCTAAGGAATTAATTTGGGGGTGATCTGAAGGCAAATAGGTGCGCTGAAAGTGCACAGTGGGGCTTCCAGGTGGTGCAGGCATAAGGAATCCGTCTGCCAATGCAGGAGACTCAAGAGGCACGGGTGTGATTCTTGACTCAGGAAGGTCCCCGAAGAAGGAAATGGCAACCCACTCCAGTATTCTTGCCTGGAGAATCCCATGGACAGAGGAGCCTTGCGGGCTACAGGCTATATGACGTCTCAAAGAGTCAGACGTGACTGAGAGGTTAAGCATGCATGCCAAGGGCACATTTGGACTGGTGCCACCTGGCAGGTGGTGGGGATGGTGTGTGGAGGGGTGTATGGGATCAGGAACTTGAATCCCATGGCTTCTCATTAAGATTAGGCTGATTCCTCCCTGCCAGGCCAATTAGATTTTTTTTTCCCATTGAGGTGTAATAAACTGCACATATTTAAAGTATACAATTTGATAAATTTTAACATGAGATATATACATATATATATGTATACCTATGAAGCCATCACCACAATCAAGATAATGAACATAATTTTCACCCCCCAAAATTTGATTATGCCCCTTGGTTGCTGCTGCTGCTGCTGCTGCTAAGTCGCTTCAGTCATGTCCGACTCTGTGTGACCCCATAGAGAGCAGCCCACCAGGCTCCCCCATCCCTGGGATTCTGCAGGCAAGAACACTGGAGTGGGTTGCCATTTCCTTCTCCAATGCATGAAAGTGAAAAGTGAAAGTGAAGTCGCTCAGTCGTGTCCAACTCTTGGCGACCCCATGGACTGCAGCCCAACAGGCTTCTCCGTCCATGGGATTTCCCAGGCAAGAGTACTGGAGTGGGGTGCCATTGCCTCCTCCATGCCCCTTGGTAATCCCTTCCAGTTGACCTCCTTAACCTCCTTATTCTCTCCCCAGGCAAACAATGATCTTTTTGTCACTATAGATCAGCCGGCATTCTCTAGCGTTGCCTATAAATAGGATACTATAATAATACAGTGGTCTCCAGCATTTTTGCCACCAGGGACCGGTTTTGAGGTGGGGGGATGATTCAGGCAGTCATGTGAGTGACGGGGAACTGCAGATGAAGTTTCCCTTGCTCAGCCACTGCTCCCCTCCTGATGTGTGGCCCAGTTCCCAACTGACGAGGGACCAGACCGGGGTCAGAGATTCCCGCTATAGCGGGAATCTTTTTTGGTGGGGGAAGAGGTCTGGCTTTTTTCATTCAATGTAACCATTTTGGGGTTCATCCATGTTGTTGCTTCTTTTTTGTTGCTGAGGGGCAGTACCTGGTGTGGCTGTACCACAATTCATTCAGTCTTTCACCTATTGATGGATAGTTAGCTTGTTTTCAGGTTTGAGCCATTTCAAGTAAAGCTGCTATGTACATTCAGGTATAACTTTTTGTACTTTCATTTTCATTTTCTGGGGTAAATATCTAGGAGTGAAATGACTGGTGTACGAATGCATAAATGCCTAACTTTTACATTCTCATCAGCAGTGCATGTTAGTTCCAGTTGCTCCATATGCCCCCACATTTGGTATGGTCAGTCTTTTTTATTTGAACCATTCTAATAGGTGTACAGTGAGTCTAGATGTTGAAACTTATAAATTTTCAGTTTCCTGAGTCCCGTTTCAGACCTGGTAAATCATAACGTTGAGGAGGGGGCTTGGGGTGTTGTATTTTTTAGAAAGAGAACCAGTTGATAGCCAGCTGGGGGAGCCACCACCCTGTACCACGTTGTCTCCAGGTTCTTTGAAGGGACTCAGACAGGACCTTGACACAAGGGGTGCAAGGAGGCAGTGAATGGAGTCAGAAAGAACCTTTTCTTCAAAGATGAAATGTGTCTAATTAGCTGAGCTGTGTTAGATCAGTCATCACCTACCAGAGCTGAAGTGTCAGTTTAGAAAACTCCAATTAGAAGAGAATCTTGATGTACCTCTTCTGGGTGATGTGTGCTTGTGCTGTTGAAGCAAGTGATGCCATGCCAGGTGCTGCAGTGAGGCTCAGTGGAACCCGCATCAGGATCTAAAGAAGAGTCAAGATGACACCGCGGGCATTGATGAGAATGGAAATGGGTGCAGCCACAGTGGAAACAGTAGGGAGAAGCCTCAAAAAATTAAAAATGGAACCGCCATATGATCCAGCAACCCAAATTCTGAGTATTTATCTGAAAATTGCTATCTCAGAAAGATATCTGCCCCTCATGTTCACTGCAGCATTATTTGAGCTGTGTGTAGTCTCCCAGTCGCTTCCGACTCGATGCAACTCCATGGACTGCAGTCCACCAGGCTTCTTTGTCCTTGGGATTCTCCAGGTGAGAACAGTGGAGTGGGTTGCCATTTCCTCCTCCAGGGAGCATTATTTACAATAGCTAAAACACAGAAACATCCTGTGTCAACAGACGGAAGTATGGGTAAAGAAAGTGTGGGCTATAGATATGCAATGGGCTTCCCAGGTGGCTCATTGGTAAAGAATCCACCTGCCAGTGCAAGATGCTTGGGTTCAATCCCTGGGTTGGGAAGATCTCCTGGAGGAGAAAATGGTAACCTACTCTAGTATTGTTGTCTGGAAAATCCCATGGACAGAGGAGGCTGGAAGGCTTTACTTCGTGGGGTTGCAAAGAGTCAGACATGACTGAGCACGCACAGCATATGTACACAATAGAATATTATTTGTGGAAACCCCAATTTCATCATTTGTGAATTGGGATTTGGAGGCTTGGGTTAGATAATTTGTGTGAAATGGTTTGTAAATGGAAATGTTCTCTCTAAACAGTGTATAAAGGAAAATAGAGCTTCTTTTGCTAAGGGCTTGCCCTGTGCTAGAAACTATGCATATGTTACCTATAATCCTCACTAGAATGTTTTTAAATACTTATCACTAACTCCATGTATAGATGAGCAAACTGACGTTCAGAGATTTTGAATCTGTTCAAGGTCACACAGCAGGTAGGCAATGGGGCCAGGAGTTGTGTATTGAGGGTATGTCTACACTGCCTGTTGGTTTGTTGTTGTTTTTTTTAAACTTAAGTATAATTGACTTACAATATTTTATTACTTTCAGGTGTCCATATAGTGATTCATTATTTTTATATTATACAAAATAATCACCACAGTAAAGTCTGGTTTCTGTCTGGCCTGGTTTCTAAATGATAAGATACCTCTAATTTTGGAGTCAGTGAATTACCTGTGTTCTTCAAATATTGGTCAGAAACAAATCTTTCATAAGAGTACACATTTTACACAGTATTGAGACAGAGGCCCAATGAAATATTTACCATGGTATGGAAACTCTATGTCAAATCTTAGCCTTCTCCCAACATTGAGTAGAAAATTCCAAAGCTGCTTCTGAGCCAGAAATATTTTCAGGTAGCTTGATACAGGAGGAATATGAATCCAGCATCACAGGACTAGTGTGTGTACCAGCTCTGTTATTGCCCAGACTTCTGAGATTCAGTCTTCTAACCTGTAGAATGGCTATCATAGTCTTTCTAGTAGCAGAGATGTTACAGGGTTTAAATGACAAAATGGAATGAAAACACCTGGCAGCTCTCTCTCTCTCCTTAAAAACTTAAAGCTATTTTCCTGCAAAGGAGAGCAGAAGAATCTCCTCTATCATCTTCTTCCAAGTTCTCGAGCCTCCAGCTGCCATATACTTTTTCCTTGTCCTGTGTAAACTACCCTGAAGCAAGTTTTTTCCAGCAGTGTGTGCAGGTAATAAGATGACAGCTTCAGCCTTTTCTTAGACAGTACAACCTTTTTTCTTTCTTTTGTTAGAAATTATAGCATTTTTATAATTTTGTGAAGTATGACATTCACGTGCTACTCTAATTATAAAAGTTACCCATAACAATAAAGCATTAAGAAAAGTAATTCTACTTTTCTAATGGGTCATGGTTTTGCTCTGCTTCCTCTAGGCTTTGCTTTTTTGTTGTTGTTGCCTCATTCTTCTTGGGCTGCATAACAAAATCTTGCAGACTGAGTGGCTTAAAAACGTACAGTAATTTATTTTTTCACAGCTCTGGAGGCTGGAAGCTCAAGTGCAAGATGCCAGTAGGGTTGGAAAGAACTGTCCCCTTGGGTTGCAGATGGTAACCTTCTCTCTGTCCCGTGGTTTATCTTTGGTCCCTGCCTGCCTGTGCNTGATGGGACTAGATGCCATGATCTTCGTTTTCTGAATGTTGAGCTTTAAGCCAACTTTTTTACTCTCCTCTTTCACTTTCATCAAGAGGCTTTTTAGCTCCTCTTCACTTTCTGCCATAAGGGTGGTGTCATCTGCATATCTGGAGTTATTGATATTTCTCCTGGCAATTAGCTCTAGTAACTTTCTGATAGTATCTTTAGGGTTTTCTGTGTATAGCATCATGTCATCTGCAAACAGTGAGAGTTTTACTACTTCTTTTCCAATCTGGATTCTTTTTTATTTCTTTTTCTTCTCTGATTGCCATGGCTAGGACTTCCAAAACTGTCAAATAATAGTGGTGAGAGTAGGCACCCTTGTCTTTTTCCTGATCTTAGGGGAAATGCTTTCAGTTTTTCATCATTGAGAAAAATGTTTGCCCTGGGTTTATTGTATAAGGCCTTTATTATGTTAAGGTTGGTTCTGTCTATGCTGATTTTCTGGAGAGTTATTATCATAAATGGGTGCTGAATCTTGTTAAAAGCTTTTTCTGCACCTATTGAAGTTATTATATGATTTTATCTTTTATTTGTTAATATGGTGTACCACATTGAGTGCTTTGTGTATATTGAAAAATCCTTGTATCCCTTGGATAAATCAGACTTGATCGTGGTGTATGATTCTTTTAATGTGTTGCTGGATTCTGTTTGCTAGAATTTTGTTGAAGATTTTTCATCTATGTTCAGAAGTGATATTTGCCTATAATTTTATTTTATTATTTTTTTGTGTGATGTCTTTGTATGGTTTTGGTATCAGGTGATGGTGGCCTCATTTCTTTTTCTTTTTTTGCCAAGAAGAAATTTCTAGATGAGCATTTGCTTCCCTTCAATATCTTGAAGATTCTATTTTGACTTTTGAGTGGTTTGCTTGCTTTTGACAAGTTGATTATCAGAATGACTGTTGTTCCTTTGAAGTAATTCATCTTTTATGATTAAAAACATTTCCTTTTTTCTCTCATGTTCCTCAGTTTATCTATGTTGGGACTAGGTATGGATTTCTTTTTATTCATCCTTTTCAATATTTGGTTCCTTAAATCTGTGTACTGGTGTCTTTCATTAATTCTGAAAAATTCTTAGCCATCATCCTTTCAAATATTGACACTCTTCTATTCTCTCTCCCTTTTCTTGAGGAAATTTTGTTTTATATTTTGAATTATTTCTTCTGCTCTGTCTAGTTCACCAATTCTCTATTTAGTTATGACTGTCAGTTCAGTTCAGTTCAGTNCCTTAAATCTGTGTACTGGTGTCTTTCATTAATTCTGAAAAATTCTTAGCCATCATCCTTTCAAATATTGACACTCTTCTATTCTCTCTCCCTTTTCTTGAGGAAATTTTGTTTTATATTTTGAATTATTTCTTCTGCTCTGTCTAGTTCACCAATTCTCTATTTAGTTATGACTGTCAGTTCAGTTCAGTTCAGTCACTCAGTCGTGTCCGACTCCTTTCGACCCCATGAATCGCAGCACGCCAGGCCTCCCTGTCCATCACCAACTCCCGGAGTCCACTCAGACTCATACCCACCGAGTCAGTGATGCCATCCAACCATCTCATCCTCTATGATTGCCAACTGTTATATTCATCCATTGTTTTTATTCTAAGAAGTTCCTAGACATCCTTTTTACTTTAAAATGTATGTGCTATAATATTTTATAGCTTCTTTGCTGAGACTTATTGTTAGTTCAGTTCAGTTTAGTCGCTCAGTTATATCCAACTCTTTGTGACCCCATGAATCGCAGCACGCCAGGCCTCCCTGTCCATCACCATCTCCCAGAGTTCACTCAAACTCATGTCCATCCAGCCATCTCATCCTCTGTCGTCCCCTTCTCCTCCTGCCCCCAATCCCTCCCAGCATCAGAGTCTTTTCCAATGAGTCAACACTTCACATGAGGTGGCCAAAGTACTGGAGTTTAGCTTTAGCAGCATTCCTTCCAAAGAAATCCCAGGGCTGATCTCCTTCAGAATGGACTGGTTGGATCTCCTTGCCATCCAAGGGACTCTCAAGAGTCTTTTCCAACACCACAGTTCAAAAGCATCAATTCTTCGGCGCTCTGCCTTCTTCAGAGTCCAACTCTCACATCCATACATGACCACTGGAAAAACCATAGCCTTGACTAGACGGACCTTTGCTGGCAAAGATAACATTTATTTATTGGAATATAGTTGCTTTCCAATGTTGTGTCAGTTTCTGCTGTACAATGAAGCAAATCAGCCACATGAATACACATATACCCTCCCTCTTTAGGTGCCCCACCCCCCACCCCATCCCTCTACATCACCACAGGGCACTGAGCTGAGCTCCCTGCACTATACAGTAGGTTCCCACTAGCTATCTGTTTTACATATGGCAGTACACATACATCACTCCCAGTCTCCCAGTTCATCCCCTCCCCACTGTGTCCACCCATCCATTCTCTAAGTCTGTTTCTCTGTTGTTGTTTAGTTGCTCCCTCTTAGTTTAGTTGTCAGACTGTTTTGTGACCCCATGGACTGTAGTTTCCTGGACTCGTAGGTCCATGGGATTTCCCAGACAAGAATTCTGGAGTGGGTTGCCATTCCCTTCTCCAGGGGATCTTCCTGACCCAAGGATTGAACTTGCATTTCCTGCATTAGCAAGAGGGTTCTTTACCACTGAGCTACCAGGGAGGCCGATGTCTCCTTTCCTGCCCTGCAAATAGGTTCATTTGTACCATTTGTCTAGATTCCACATACACACATTAATATATGATTTTTTTTCTTTATCTGACTTATTTCACTCTGTATGACAGACTGTAGGTCCATCTATGTCTCTACAAATGACCCAATATCATTCCTTTTTATGGCTGAGTGACATTCCATTGCATATATCCATACCACACCTTCTTTATCCATTCATCAGTGCACATTTAGATTGCTTCCATGTCCTGTCTATTGTAAATAGTGCTGTGATGAACACTGGAGTCCATGTGTCTTTTTAAATTGTGATTTTCTCAGGGTTTATGCCTCGTAGTGGGAATGCTGGAGTTTTCAGTTTTTTTAAGGAACCTCCATATTTTTCTCCATAGCGTGAACGTGTTAGTCACTCAGTCATGTCTGACTCTTTGTGACCCCCTGGTCTGTCCAAGGAACTTTCCAGGCAGGAATACTTGAGTGGGTTACCATCCCCTTCTCCAGGGGATCTTCCTGACTAAGGGATCGAAGCTGGGTGTCCTGTATTGCAGTAAAGGCTATATCAATTTACATTCCCACCAATAGTGCAGGAGGGTTCCCTTTTCTACACACTCCAGCATTTATTGTTTGTAGATTTATTGGTGATAGCCATTCTGACTGGGATGAGATATTTAAAAACCAGTCTTTTATTTCTTAAACACAGTAAGGATAATTGAACTTTAATCTAGCTTGATAATCCCAGTGTCTAAATTTGAGGGGATCTGTCTCTGCTCTTTGTTGTTTGTTGGTTTTCACTCCTTTTATCTGTTTTATAATTTTTGGCTGTATGAGTGTCATTGCCCTCATAAATATTAATTTTAGAGATGTTTGAAGCACAATATGAAAGTGCATTATTTAGAGAGGATTTATTTTTACTTCTGTGGCATACCTAGGGGAACGATCGGTCTAGAACCATTTTAAATTCATGCCCTGAGGTGTTTTTTCCCCCAACCAATTTATGTGAATTTCAGCTACAAATTTGCTCAAGAGCCGCTCTGATTTGTAACTTCCTAGAAAAGTTTTTGTTTTCACTTTCCCCCCTATCTTTTGACCAGGACCAAAACAACCTTCCTATTGACAGTTTGGGATGATAGTTGTGAAGGGTTGGGACAGAGAGGGAGGTTGATGTCTACTAATTAACCCTTCTTGTGAAGATGCAGCCTTTCAGGAATCCCAGCGTTATGTATGGATAGACATTGCAGTTACACCTGCCCCTTTTGTCTGGCTAAGGCACTGAAGTTTGCTGTCAAAGGTGAAATTCAAGTTTGCAGAGACAGGCAATGCCTGGCTCTTTCCAGTCTCTTACACTTTGGTCTAGCAACTCCTTGGTATGCTGTCAGAACCCCTCTGCTTTTAAAGACCCTTAATAAATACCCTTCAAGAATGTTTCTGTTGCTTCTAGCAGGAGTGTTGGTCCAAATTTTTAGCCCATCATAAGCTCACAAGTAGAAGTCAGTATGCATATTTTGAGGATAAAAGTAGCAGACAAAATAATGTTTTTGACTATATACATGTAGGATAAAAAATTTGACAGACATTTTACATTTTTCTGCCATCACAATTCTATTTTCCCCTTCCCTCCCTACTTTTCCATCCATTTTAATTAAACTGGAGTTTTATGATACAGAATATTAGCTATAAAATATTTTTAGTTTTACATAATATCTTCTCTTTCAAAAATTATTTGACATTTGCATTTAATTTGCAATAATATTTAGAGCAGTTATTTAGATTTGTCATTAGTAGACTTCACTAGTCGGCAAATAACTTTCCCCATTCTTAACTCAGTTGTATATCTTTTAAAAAATATTGAATAGACTGCATTTTAGAGACGTTTTAGTTTACAACAAATTTGAGGGGTTTGTACAGAAATGCCTCATATACTCTCTGTCCTCACTCATGCCTCCCCTAGAGGGGTACATTTGTTGTGATTGATGAACCTACATTTACACACCATTATCAACCAAAGACCATGGTTTACCCCAGGGTTCACTCTTGGTGTTTCTCATTGTATTGGTTTGAACAAATGTATGATGATGTGTAACCACAACTACAGTATCACACAGATCACTTTCACCCCCTAAAAATCCTCTATGTTATACTACTCCCTCCCTCTTTCTCCCTTAACCTCTGGCAATCACTGTGTGTGTGTGTGTGTGTGTGTGTGTGTGTGTGTTTTAACTTTTTTCATACTTTTACCTTTTCTAGAATGTCATGTAGTTGGAATCATACCATATGTAGTCTTTTCAGATTGGCTTCTTTCACTCAGGAATATACATTTAATATTTTCCTATGTCTTTACATGGCTTGATAGTTCATTACTTTTTAGTGCTGAATAATATTCCATTGTCTGGATGTGATACCGTTTTTAGTACATTCACCCACTGAAGGAACATCTCAGTTGCCTCCAAGTTTGGGGAGTTATTAATAAAGCTGCTATAAACATCCATGTGCAAGTTTCTGTATGGACATATGTTTTTCAGTTCCTTTGGGTAAATACCAAAGAGTGTGACTACTGGATCATATGGTAAGAGTATATTTAGTTTGGGAAGAAACTGTCAAACTGTCTTCCCGGGTGGCTGCCTCATTTTGTATTCTCACTAGCAATGAATGAAATTTCCTGTGGCTCTACATCCTCACCAGCATTTGGTGTTGTCAGTGTTCTGGATTTTGACCATTCTAATAGGTGTCTAGTGGTATTTTGTATCTCCATGATGACATGTGTTATGGATCATCTTTTCATGTATTTATTTGTCATCTGAACTGTGGTGTTGGAGAAGACTCTTGAGAGTCCCTTGGACTGCAAGGAGATCCAACCAGTCCATTCTGAAGGAGATCGGCCCTGGGATTTCTTTGGAAGGAACGATGCTAAAGCTGAAACTCCAGTACTTGGCCACCTCATGCGAAGTGTTGACTCATTGGAAAAGACTCTGATGCTGCCAGGGATTGGGGGCAGGAGGAGAAGGGGACGACAGAGGATGAGATGGCTGGATGGCATCACTGACTTGATGGGTGTGAATCTGAGTGAACCCCAGGAGATGGTGATGGACAGGGAGGCCTGGCGTGCTGTGATTCATGGGGTCGCAAAGAGTCGGACACGACTGAGCGACTGAACTGAACTGTCTATCTTCTTGGATGAAGTCTTTGGTCCATTTTTAAATGAAGTTGTTTCTTGTATTGAGTTTTAGAATTCTTTGTATACTTTGGATGTGTCCTTTGTGAGATGTGTCTTTTGCAAGCGTTTTCTCCCAGTCTGTGGCTTATCATCTCATTCTTTTGACTTTGTCTTTTGTAGAGCAGAAGTTTAATTTTAATGTAGTCCAGCTTATCAGTTATTTACTTTATGGATCATGTCTTTGGTATTTTATCTAGAGTTATTGACAAACCCAAGGTCATCTAGGTTTTCTTTTATGTTATCTTCTAGGAGTTTTATAGTTTTGCATTTTACATCTAGGTCAATAGTCTGATTTGAGTTAATTTTTGTGAAAGGTATACGGTTTGTGTCTAGATTTATATTTTTGTATGTGGATATCCAGTTGTTCCAGCAGCATTTGTTGAAAAGGCTAAATACAGTCTACTGTATTGTCTTTGCTGCTTTGTTAAAAATCAGTTGACTATATTAATGGGGGTCTATTTTTGAGTTCTCTTTTATTCTTTTGCCAATGCTACACTGTCTTGATTACTGTAGCTTTATAGTAAGTCTTGAAGTTGGGTAGGGTTAGTCCTCCAACTTTGTTCTTTTCCCTCAATATTGTGTTGGCTGTTCTAGTCATTTTCCTCTCCATATAAACTTTAGAATCAAAATAACTTGCTGGGATTTTGATTGGGATTGTATTAAATCTATAGCTCAAGGAGGGAAGAACTGACCCCCCACCACTCTGCCTCACATTCCTAGTGGCCCTTCTCCATTTCCTCTTACCTTTGAGGCAGTGGAATGAACATACTTTACAAAGATGAGGTAATTCAAGGCTGAATGTTGCCCCCATTGTTGCCACACATCTTTCCTGCAAGTCCTTGTGGAATGTGGACCAGGAATTGAAACTCCCAAACTCCCAACTCAAAGTCCCTTCTCCAGCACTGTGTTGTCTTAACACAGTAAGTTTTTTTTTTTTTTTACCAACTGTATAAAGATCTGAGTAAATAGTGTTTCTCTTTTTATGATAAATCATTCTCACTTCCTGTTAGATTTAAACAAAGAGAGAAAGGGAGTAAGGAAACAGGGAAGAAAGAGGTTTAAAATATTTAAAGTATTGCCTGGTTGGAAGTCCTAGCCTAGATCTTCCTTCATTTGTCTCTAAATATAAAATTACAAGGTTGCAGGATACAAAATTAATATACAAAAGTCAATTGCTTTCCTATATACCAGCATACAAACAGGTGGAATTTGAAGTTAAAAACACAATATCATGTACACTGGCACCCTAAAAAATTAAATTATTGTTGTTGTTCAGTTGCTAAATCATGTCTGACTCTTTACAACCCTATGGACTGCAGCATGCTAGGCTTCCCCTCCTTTACTATCTCCTGGAGTTTTGCTCAAACTCATGTCCTTTGAGTCGATGATGCCATCCATCCATCTCATCTTCCGCTGTCCCCTTCTCCTGCTCTCAAACTTTCCCAGCATTGGGGTCTTTTCCAATGAATTGGCTCTTTGCATCAAGTGCCCAAAGTATTGGAGTTTCAGCTTCAGCATCAGTCCTTCCAATGAACATTCAGGATTGATTTCTTTTAGGATTTACTGGTTCGATCTCCTTGCAGTCCAAGGGACTCTCAAGAGTCTTCTCCAGCAACACGGTTCAAAAACATCAATTCTTTGGTGCTCAGCTTTCTTTATGCTCCAACTCTCACATCCATATATGACTACTGGAAAAAACCATAGCTTTGACTATATGGATCTTTGTTGGCAAAGTGATGTCTCTGCTTTTTACCATGCTGACTGGGTTTGTCATAGCTTTACTTCCAAGGAGCAAGCATCTTTTGATTTCGTGGATACAGCCACCATCCACAGTGATTTTGGAGGCCAAGAAAATAGCGTCTGATATCCTGCCATCCCTGAATGCCAGAACTTCAGCCCAGAATCCAGAACCAAGAAACACCAATGTCTGGGTTTTGTACCAGGATGAGGCAGCCATGGGGTGTGGGTGTATGTCCACAGTTCACAGAATGGGTGGCTTGGGGATCAGGGAAGGATTTGATACATTGAATCCTAGGGAGCAGCAGAAAGCAGGACAGGCAGGGATTCTGAGCAAGTGTCAGCATCTAAGAACTGGGAGGTGGAAACCACAAACTAGAGAGAATCCTTGAGAAGTGAGTGCAGGGAGAGAAGACCTCAGAGGAGCCACGTACTGGCAGGAATCTCGGTGTGCCGGGCTGATTTGGAGAGGAAGGAAGGCAAGCCAAACAGAAAGGGACCCTTGAAAAACAGTCAAGACGGGAAGACAGTACCAGCTTGAGAAAATGCAGGGGGAGAAAAATGTGTGTCATGATTTAAACTGCATTTGCACCACGGCAGCATCTGCCTGAGAGCAGAGAGGGCTGTAATTGAAGTTCCAGAAGCATGGAGACATTTAGCGGAAGATTAAACTCAGGGAACATTGTATTTGTAGAAGGAACAAGGCAACTGGCCTGGGGGTGGGGACAGTGCTGGGCCTCTGGCTCCCACCACTGAGTGGCAACCAAATAGCAGATATTTACTTTGTCCTTAAAGGCTGGGCTCTGCCTTAATCCAAAGATAAACACCTTCCTCATAGTAACACCACATCCCAGCTCACAGGGGAGGAGGGGACAGGGGACACATCCAGTGGTGGACTTGTGTGTCCCACTTCTCCTGGGAATCATCAGTTGTCTTTTGGGGCTGGGCTGCCTGCTGGTTCCTCTAACAAAAAAAGTGGCCAGTGACCGCACGATGGGTGGATGAATGGGCGAGTGTTTATGAAGGCCACGAGGTTCCTGTGAGCCGTGGTGGACACTCATTACATGAGCAGCTGCCTCCCTGCCTGCTGCTCAGTCTGGGTTGTCAGGCTGCCCATGGCAGTAACCTGGCCTTTGCCTCATGTCTGCTTCCTCTGGAGTGGCAGGGCTCAGCCTCTCTCCTTTCTGGGTTGGGAGGGCACTTGGTGAGGGCCTGGAAAAGCAAAGTGCTGGATTTTTTTTCATCCACAGGCCAGAAAGCAGAGAGAAATGGGGTAAGCTGTTGTTTGTGCCTTGGCTACCAGCCTATAGCAAGCTTAGGGCTTCTCGTGATAGACCTTGATGCCAACAAGGTGGGTTCCTTGATGCACAGACTCACATAGACCCACCTGAAGTTCCTTGTGAGGTGGGACCTACATGGTACAGGCCAGAACTTCTTTCTGTATCTGGTTCTCTGGTGCCTGGTCTCCCCTCTGCTTCTCCCAGGAGCACAGAGGCAACTGGAGCAGGCCTCAGCTGACACCCTCCTGGTTGGTACCCAGAGCAGCACAGCAGGTCCTGGTAGTGGGCTGGGCAGGGCTGCCAGTCTAAGACAGAGGTCTCCTGTGACAGCAGTGGGCAGCTGCCTCCTCTTCTCTCTTCTGTCCTCAGGGAGCTTACATTACCTGGTGCAGCAGAAGAAATTAGGCAAGCCACCATCATAGATTTATTTTGACTGCACAGAAGAGTTTTCATTTGCACATAGTAGAGTAGTACACGGAGAAGAGAATGACAACTCACTCCAGTACTCTTGCCTGGAAAATCCCACGGATGGAGGAGCCTGGTAAACTGCAGTCCATGGGGTCGCTGAGGGTCGGACACGACTGAGTGACTTCACTTTCACTTTTCACTTTCATGCACTGGAGAAGGAAACGGCAACCTACTCCAGTATTCTTACCTGGATAATCCAGGGACGGGGGAGCCTGGTGGGCTGCCGTCTATGGGGTCGCACAGAGTCGGACACGACTGAAGTGACTTAGCAGCAGCAGCAGCAGAGTAATACAAGCAATAGCCAAATGCATTGTAAGTATATTTTTCTTAAGACAGATATCTCCTGGTTTTAGATAGAAATCTGATCCATGAGGTCCCTGATGATCAGAAGGAGCAGATGGGACCTTCCGCATCTGATATCAGAGGGGCCTGGAAGGTTGTACTGTTTTCCACAGTCTCCCTTCTCTGCCTGCCACAGTGCTTGTCATTCCTACAAACCCATTCCCTTAGATTTGAGGAACCAATGCCACTTAAAAAAATGTAAATGTTGTCTGGGAAGGGCAACAGATTAAGCCATAATTTGCATTCGTTTATATTAATTTATCAAGTTAGTGTTAGTCTCCTATGAGTGCTTGGAAGAAATGGAGATGGGTTTTGATTAGGGCGGGGGAGAGGAGCAGAGGGGGCTGGCTGGCAAGTGGTCCCCCAACAGCAGGGATGGCCTGAGGGTACTAACTGCCAGGTTCCGGGTCAAAGTGGATGCAGAGCGAAGAGCAGGAAGCCCAGAGCCAGCTCCGATGCAGGTGATGTTTCAGGGACCAGCCTATCAATCACACACATGCAAGAATGTGCTTGTCCCCTGATCTCCACGTCTGTTTAATCTCCTCTGCCCAAACCAAGCCTTATCTGTCTTTGCACCAGTTCTTCTGATTCTTTTCTGCACGCAAGTAGCAATGTCTTTAAGCCAAGGCCCAAGTCATTTTTATTACATTGCAGAATGGCTGGGTTGTTTTGTTGAATGCGGTTGAAATGAAGAGTGTAACCCAGGTTTCTGTGAGCTCTACCAGATGGGGGAACAAATGGGCTGCTTGCTTTTCATGAGTTCATGCTTCTGCCTGCTAGCGCAATGCCCCCAGCCCAGCCCAGTGTCTCAGACAGGGTGGGTGTGAAGAGAAAGAGGCCACAGAGCGGCTCTTGGTTACCTGGGCCCCCTATCTGCTTGGGGCTGGGGGGTAACCCAGACTCTGTGACTTGGCAGTGTTTGCCCTTTCTTATCCTCCTTGGTAGGCAGATCTGTCCCCTGGGAAAGCTGTGGGTGCATTAAGAGTTGAGTAGCTTGAAGGCAATGGCACTCCCTCCAGTACTCTTGTCTGGAGAATCCCATGGGCGGAGGAGCCTGGTGGAGTACAGTCCATGGGGTCACTAAGAGTCGGACATGACTGAGTGACTTCACTTTCATTTTCACTTTCATGCATTGGAGAAGACAATGGCAAGTCACTCCAGTGTTCTTGCCTGGAGAATCCCAGGGACGGGGGAGCCTGGTGGGCTGCCGTCTATGGGACCACACAGAGTTGGACACGACTGAAGCAACCTAGCAGTAGCAGCAGCAGCTTCCAGGGAAAAAAACCACCTTGACCCCAGCCCCTTCCCTTTTGATGTTCAATGTAATAAGAGCTTCTCTGATGCCCTCCACTGAGGTTGTTATACTGCAAATTTAAAAAGTCTTGAGGGATCTTGCTGTGAGGGTGGAGGGTTGGAGGACCTGGCTCAACTTCCAGGACTTGGCGGAATCTCGAACTCCCTTCCCCATCACCCCCTCTTGACATCAACACTCTTCAACTCAAGCCAGGCCTGGTCCCCCTGCCTGGGCATGGTGAAGAGGGGCGGAAAACCAGCGTGCGTGAAACAGACACCACTAAGCTCAAGTGGCTCCTCAGCTCCTGCTGGTGCTCCTGCTACCTGGTCTTATTTACTAAGAATTTACTCGAGTCTGTAGGATTCTTTCGGCCTCTTGCTCACTCTTTCCTTAACGTCCCCAAACTCTTCTCCATCTTGTTCACTGACAAAACCCACTTTTCAGTTTTCCAAGGAAAGAGTAGAAGAAATCAGAGGAGAAGTGTATCTTTCCAGCAGCAAATTCCCAATTCCGCTTGCTTCTGAGAGACCTGACCTCAGCCCCGCATGGAACCTTACCTCTGCCTCCTCCTGTAGCAAGGATGAGAGTCCCTGCTTGACGGAGGCTGACACCTCCATCAAGTGTGTGCCACACTGTAAGTGTGCGCGTTTGGCCCTTTCCCTAGCTATCCGGTAGACCCCGTCTCTCTTGCCCACCCAAGGGTGCTGTGTTCTCCTTTATTCCTTCTCTCTTGTATGATTGATTAGCTGTTTCTCCTGGCCTATAGACATGCTGTAATTCTCACTGAGTCCAGCAACAACCTGAGCCAGTCCTGGCCTCTGGGCAACCCGGCTCCCTGGCCCCATCACTGTCTATTCCTTACTTGTCTTGAGTGTACTTGTATCTCTGTTCATTTGTGTTCTGTCACTGCTTTCTCTATGAAGTTAGACTTCCAGTGGCCCAGGTGCCTAAAAGAGTGTCTAGTGTAAATGCTTAATAAAATGTCCTGAATAAATAATAAATACACGAACAGAAGAAAAGTAGAAAACTCCAAAATTTGGAGTACACCCTAACCGCAAGGGGACAGAGTCGAGTGTTCTGAGAGAACGTGAAAGGCAGGATGCCACATCATGACATTAACTACTAGGTAAAAACTGTGGGTGCTGGAACCCCGATGGGTGGTAACCAGGTGGCTCTACCTCAGGAATGAGAGGGCAAGGCTGTGGAAGTTGAACCAACGAGCAAGTGTAAGCGACCCCCCAACAGATGTCTCCCCTTTACGGTGACTTCCAGTGCAGCCCTTCCCTATCCCCCTGTTATCCTTTCCCAGGGGGCTCTTCGGACCCAGGGGGCTCCTTGGACTCTCATGACGTAGGGCTTCTGGCAGGCCGCCCCTACGAGTCACTAGATATTCCAAACAAACTGAAGGGTGGCAGTGCACTCAGCCTGATACATGCGAGAAGCTTGCAATGGCAACAGTCCAAGGCCCCTCAAAAGAAAAGTTGTTGCACCTGTAGTATCAACAGAGGAATATTAGGTTAGACCTTCTCCAAGTTATAGCAAGGGTGTTCTGGCCTCTTGAAGGATGTTGGCATTTTTGTTTCCATTTTAAGTGTGTGCATTTGGCCCTTTCCCAGTACATTCTTTGGAGTCCCAGGTTAGCAGAGAACAGGAAGACAACACATAATCCAGGTAAAGAAAGTGAAGTTGCGTCTNCCTTCTCCAAGTTATAGCAAGGGTGTTCTGGCCTCTTGAAGGATGTTGGCATTTTTGTTTCCATTTTAAGTGTGTGCATTTGGCCCTTTCCCAGTACATTCTTTGGAGTCCCAGGTTAGCAGAGAACAGGAAGACAACACATAATCCAGGTAAAGAAAGTGAAGTCGCGTCTGACTCTTTGTGACTCCATAGACTGTAGCCTACCAGGCTCCTCTGTCCATGGGATTTTCCAGGCAATAGTACTGGAGTGGATTGCCATTTCCTTCTCCAGGGGATCTTCCCAACCCAGGGCTTGAACTCGGGGCCCCTGCATTGTAGCCAGATGCTTTACCGTCTGAGCCACCAGGGAAGTCAATCCAGGTAAAGATGGTGGAAAAGTTGTAGAAGGCAGCACCTCAAGACAATGGGATGGAGCACAATGCTTCTCCCAACCCGTAGGATCTGGGCAGGTTAGGCCCAGGGCAGGAGATTCCTGAGAGAACTACAGATTCCCCGGGGAAAGAATTAGATGAGATCTGAGTTCTTCTGGCCTCCCATTTCAACAAGCCTACAAAATGATAATGGTGAGCATAGACTCATAGTCCTTGAGCCCTGTGAAGATGGGTAGAAAGTTGGTCTCTTTATCATTGTAACATCCACTAGCATAGTATCTCACACATTGTAGGTGTTCAGTAAATATTTATCAATTTAATGAATGCAAGAAGTTATTCTAACACTGAATTCATAGACATGGAGTAGGAATACAGTCACATGTAAAAATCTGCTTATTTTTTGTGTAGGTAAAAAAACCTTGAGCCAAAAATACGCCCCTCTGGAATCTCTAGATCACTTTGGAGGAAGGGAGAAGAAGCATTCTTGTGAGCATCCCAGGCCTGTTGTCCCCTGAGTTGGGGTCTAGGGCAAGAGGAGGGAGACATGAGTATTATAACGACAACAGCAGGGACTCAAACTCTTTCTGGCTATAAAACTCCTTTGAAGTTCTAAGGGAAGCACGATCTGTATGCCCAGGAATAAGAACATATACACCGAAGAAATATAGGTGGGCAGTAAAAAAAATATCAACTATGGCCTTGTCATGAATTATAGAAATGAGAAAGTTTATATCTGTACATTTTTTTTGGTCAAATATATGATAATCACTGTGCTGTGCTTAGTCGCTCAGAAAGTAGTCGGACACGACTCAGTAATCACTGATTTCCTTTATCTTCTCTTCTTCCTTTCCTCAGCCCTGCCACTCAACATTTTGGGTCAGACAATTCTTCGTTAAGCTGCAGGAGGTTCTGTAGGCTTTTAACAGCATCCCTGGCCACTACGCACTAGGTGCCTATAGCGCCCCCTAGTTGTGACACTCAAAAATGTCCTCAGACTTGTGGAGAAAAACTGCCCGCGGCTAAGAAGCTCTGCTCTTATTTTTTAATATGAGGAGTGTTGGTCCTAGAAAACTTGCCAGCCATAAGAAGACTATATTGCCCGGAGATCCTGGGCTTGAGGGCTTACAGTGACCTTCACCGGTGTCTCCAGCAACAGTCTCTTCTCATCTGGGGCTCCAGCTGTCTCACTGTGATTCCACCTTCTTGAAAGTTGCTTCTGCCTTTTGGTGATCGAATGCTGTTTTGATCCACTTTATTGATTTGGAGGATCAGATAGCCACCAGCTCATGATGGGCAACTCAGGCCACATGGTTGCTCGCTATTTCCTGGTTGACTGTTTAGTCTTTGCAGACGCCAAGTAACAAGTCAGGAATGGTTTCTCAGAAGGAGAAGAGATGTCAGCGAGGAGGGCATGTCCTTGGTCCCAGGTCCCGGAGGTCTGTGCTGTGATCCACAGCTGTGATGGGTTTCCAGAGGCCCCATAAAGCCTCCTGCTTTGCCACAAATGCTTTGAGTAAGGTTGGGTCTGATGGATCAAAACCCCGCAACGGAAGGACAGCTTGTCCCTTGCCACTCGGGTCTGGACCCACTCACAGCTCCTAGCCTTGCTGCTTCTTTGGTAAACAGGTCAGGGAAGCATGCCCGCTGCAATACGTTCAGCCTTCACAGCCCAGAGAAGCTCAGGGTTATCACCTGTGGATAATTAGAGCAACAAAGAGCTACACCCTCATCTGTTTCCCTCCTCACGGTCAAGGGCAGTGCCTCCTGCGAGCTGAGACTTTCTGCAGAAGTTTCTTTGGGGAGCTGTGGAATGCTAGTCACTGCCTCAAAGGGAAAACTGGCAAGCAGAGCTCTGCTGGATATCTTTCCAATGCCTCATTCATGCTTCAATCAATTATTAGTGTTTGCTTTCTCCAAGTGGTTAATTAAGCACAGAATCTGGATCTGTATGTTTCAGCGCCCAAGTTGTCACAGCACCTAATTTGCAGGAAAACATAGCTGGGTTCCCTCTTCCCAGCTTTCTGTGTGCAGTGGGTGATTCCTTGGCCACTCAGGGATGTGCTTTTCTACGTATTAAAAGTGAACAAAAGTATAGATAAGAACCCTGTAGTCAACCTTCCTTGAAATCAGGGAATCCTTTACATCTCTCAGCATCCCTGAAGATGCCTAGAGGAGCCACAAGAAACTAACTTTATAAGGAGAGAATGCATTCCATTGTTGAGGAACTTCAGGTGTTAGATAGCTCTCAGTTGCCAGCTTATTCCCTCCTAGGTATTTTAGTTTCCATTAGGAAACCTTGGTTATTGTCTTAAGGTCCCAAGAGCATACTTCCCAAAGATACATTTAACTGAAACTAAAAAATCTTCCTTTAAGAAATAGAGCTCCTTATTAAAAACCAAAATACATAATGAAAAAAAAAAAAAAAAAAACCAGATATCAAACAAAGCCCAATCATTGGAGCCTTGAGTAAGAAGTATCTTTTGATCCACCCTAAATTTTCCTGTTGTAATTTAAATCCTTTCGGATTGTGAACATAGCTTTGGAGCTTCTGGCCATTTATTATTTTCATTTGCAGATGAGAAACACTTGGCTCAGGAAGGTTAAGCAACTCATTCAAGTGTACACAGAAAGTCTTAGGGCTAGGATTTGAATCTTGTTCTGCTGGGAGACAGAGCCTACATGTTGTGTATCATTTCACGTTAGTGGGGAGCCTCTGACAGGTGAGATTCAATGAATGACTACTTTCTGAAAATCAAAGAGAGAATCTTAGTTGTTTGAGCAAGTTTTCTTCTCCACTCTTAAATCAGAATTATATGGATCATCTGTATTTACCAGAACAAAGAAACTCTCATTTGCAACTTGTTCACTGAGTTTTCTCTCCATCTGACTTTCTCTTGCTTGTGACTTTTTGGTTGATGTTTGATGAAAATTTGCTCTAAGATCAATTTTTTCCAAAGATTTGTCTTTGAATTTATCAGCTAAAGTTCTCATAGGAACCAGCCCTATATCTTTGTTTCAAGGCCTTGGTTTGTACTGGACACAACCAGCTTCTAGAATGGGTGAGACCCTCCCAGATCAGTATTTAAAAAGCACATTAGGACCACCCCTGACAAGGGCATCAAGAACCCACTCAGTATTAAGTGTCTACTCTGCTGTCTTTTGTTTAGTTGCTCAGTCATGTCCAACTCTTTTGTGATCCCATGGACCGTAGCCTGCCAGGCTCCTTTGTCCATGGGATTTCCCAGGCAAGAGTATTGCAGTGGATTGTCATTTCCTTTCTCCAGGGGAATCTTCCTGACCCAGGGATTGAATTCACATTTCCTGCATTGGCAGACGGATTCTTTACCACTGAGCCACCAGGAAATCCCAAGTGTCTACTTGCTGTGCTCTGTTTAGTTCCTCAGTTGTGTTCGACACTTTACAACCCCATGGACTATAGCCCGCCAGGCTCCTCTGTTCATGGGGATTCTCCAGGCAAGAATACTGGAGTGGGTTGCAATTCCCTTCTCCAAGGGATCTTCCCGCCGCAGGAACTGAATTGGGGTCTCCTGCATTGCAGGGGATTCTGTACCAGCTGAGCTACCAGGGAAGCCCAAGTCTCCTGCAACGCAGAGCAGACGCTTTAACTTCTGAGCCACCAGGGAAGTCCAAGAATCTACTTCAGTCCAGTTCAGTCGCTCAATCGTGTCTGACTCTTTGAGACCCCATGAATTGCAGCACGCCAGGCCTCCCTTTCCATTACAAACTCTCGGAGTTCACTCAGACTCATGTCTATCGAGTCAGTGATGCCATCTGGCCATCTCATCCTCTGTTGTCCCCTTCTCCTCCTGCCCCCAACCCCTCCCAGCATCAGAGTCTTTTCCNTCCATCAGAGGACAGACAGAATGAAAACCACAATCACAGGAAACTAACCAAACTGATGACAGGGACCACAGCCTTGTCTAACTCAGTGACTTGCCATTGTAGGGCCACCCAGGATGGATGGGTCATGGTGGAGAGTTCTGACAAAACGTGGTCCACTGGAGAAGGGAATGGAAAACCACTTCAGCATTCTTGCCTTGAGAACTCCATGAACAGTATAAAAAGGCAAAAAGATATGATGCTGAAAGAAGAGCTCCCCAGGCTGGTAGGTGCCCAATATTGGAGAAGCGTGGAGAAATAGCTCCAGAAGGAATGAAGAGGCTGAGTCAAAGTGGACACAATGCCCAGTTGTGAATGTGTCTGGTGGTGAAAGTAAAGTCTGAATCTGTAAAGAACAGTATTGCATAGGAACCTGGAATGTTAGGTCCATGAATCAAGGTTGCAAAGAGTTGGTCATGACTGAGTGACGAACATTTTCACTTTCAGCCAGGGAAATCTGGAAGAAAGTGGTGTCACCCAAATCTTTCAAGATGGTTACAGTGGAATTGACCATTCTTGGTCAAAAGCATGCTTCTTACCTGGATTTCCCGTGGCTGTTGATTCAGTTGCTGCTGCTGCTGCTAAGTCGCTTCAGTCGTGTCCGACTCTGTGCGACCCCATAGACAGCAACCCANTGGTGTCACCCAAATCTTTCAAGATGGTTACAGTGGAATTGACCATTCTTGGTCAAAAGCATGCTTCTTACCTGGATTTCCCGTGGCTGTTGATTCAGTTGCTGCTGCTGCTGCTAAGTCGCTTCAGTCGTGTCCGACTCTGTGCGACCCCATAGACAGCAACCCACCAGGCTCCTCCGTCCACAGAATTCTCTAGGCGAGAGTACTGGAGTAGGTCCCCATTTCCTTCTCCATGATTCAGTTGAGTGGGTTTGAAATCTAGTCAGTGTCTCTTCTTGCTCTTATCTTTCACATCTTCTCATTCATCAGTCACTAAGGCTGCTCTGCTTCTTGTCAGAAAGTCCCCCAAATGTGTGGCCTCTTCATATGAAGAACCCCTTTCCTAGTTTTTAGTTTCCTGAGTCTCTAACTCCTCCTATTTTTCTACATGCCAATCATCTTTCTAAAATATCACTTGGCGTATTTCACTGTCTTCTGGTTCCTGCATTCCCAATCCCTAAACAAGCTTTCCCAGCTTCCCAGAATAACACTTAAAACTCTCAGGTCAGTGTTCAAGGCACCCAAATTTTGGCCATAGTTTATTCCCTTCTATGACAAACCTAGACAGCATATTAAAAGCAGAGACATTACTTTGCCAACAAAGGTCTACATATTCAAAACTATGGTTCTTCCAGTAGTCAAGTATGGATATGATAGGTGGACCATAAAGAAGGCTAAGCACTGAAGACTGATGCTTTTGAATTGTGATGTGCAGAAGACTCCTTTGGAATGGAAGGAGGTCAAACCAGTCAATCCCAAAATCAACATTGGAGGGACTGATGCTGAAGCTCCAAGACTTTGGCCACCTGATGCAAAGAGCAGATTCATTGGAAAAGACCCTGATGCTGGGAAAGACTGAGGGCGGGAGAGAAGAGGGCAACAGAGAATGAGATGGTTGGTTAGCATCACCAACTCAATGGACATGAATTTGAGCAAACTCCAGGAAAGAGTGATGGGCAGGGAAGCCTGGAGTGCCTCCTGGGATCGTGAAGAGTCGGACATGATTTAGCAGCTGAACAGCCTCTCCTATGCATCCTCCTCTTAGTACACACTTAGATGAAGTGTGTATTCTTTGCCTCTCTGTGTATCCACAGCTTGCTCCTCCTCAACCCCATGTGCTTGAGCCTCCATGAGACAATTTCCTCATCTACAAAATGGTAATAATACCTCCTCTGATTTCCTTAGGGTGTTTTGAGGATAAAATTCACTTATCAATAAATACTTATTGGAGAGGTAAATGTTTTCTAAATTTTATGTGCCAGGTTCTGGCAGTTTATGAAGATAAGTTCTGTTCCCTCCTCTGAGTTACTCACATAATCGGGGAAATGTGCACATAAAACGCCCACAGTATCAGTAGGGTGGGTGGAGCAAGGGTTGGCTGGCTGGCCTGTCCTGTGGGCTCAGCCTGGCCCTGGCCCTGGCCCTGACACCTGCTAAAGGACCTTCTACATCACCCTTAAGTGATGACTCCCTGTCCTCCTCCATCCCTGCAGGGCCCAACTCTCCCTATTGTAAAAATGAATGATAATGGATGCTAATTTAATGTGTTGCTTCTTCCAGGTGACATATTTACATTTTAATAGACAATGCAAAGGAGGATTTTTTAAGCCCTCTGGCAGGTGGGTGGGGACANGGACCTTCTACATCACCCTTAAGTGATGACTCCCTGTCCTCCTCCATCCCTGCAGGGCCCAACTCTCCCTACTGTAAAAATGAATGATAATGGATGCTAATTTAATGTGTTGCTTCTTCCAGGTGACATATTTACATTTTAATAGACAATGCAAAGGAGGATTTTTTAAGCCCTCTGGCAGGTGGGTGGGGACATATTTTGAGTTAGGGAGGATTTGGGAGGCCTCCAATCACACTGTGTAGGCACCAGCACCAACTAATTCTTCTCAGGGGGTTGGCTCCTCTCTGGAGTCCAGAGACGAGGATCCCTCCCTGGGCTGTGTCGCCTCCACACGCTCTCTGAGTATCTGGAGGGTTGGAGTCTCGGTTCAATGACAGATGAGACATCTGTTCCATGATGGGCTATTACCAACAATTCATTACTGCAAAATGGACTTCCCCTCATTAGCCCAGGAGCTCTGAGTTTAATGTGGCATTGTGCAATCACACAGATTCTGCTCCACACATTGAAGGCGCGCATCACATTTTATAGAGCCAGGAAACCTGAACTTCAGAAAACAATAGAGATTCAGCAGGCCTCTTGAATTAGTTGACATATTTACTCTTCATGAATACGCCTATTTTGTAGACACACACTGTAGTTTACAGCCTCATTATTAGAAATTAATTCACCCCATTGCTCTGCCCAAGGACGTGGTTCTCCTTGGGGAACAGTGTTGCCCTTATCTTCTTGGTGCTTGCTGTAGGTGAATAGGTTTCTGAAGTCCTGGCCTGGGAATATTTCCCTTGGGCAGCTGTGGGAATGGGGTTGGGTCTTTTGTCTCTGCTGGCCCTTCATCTCAGTGAAATTTGCACATTTTTCATTGGCCATTTCGGGAAGGTTTCTTTTTACCTTTGTAATGCCTTCCAGCAAAACCACGGTCAAATAGCCACACTTTGGCAGGGAGGGGAGTGAATTATCCAGAACCAGTAATCAGTTCAAATAATGTGTGACAGACACGGTGTCAGTCTCCTAAACTTGGATTTTATAGGCACTGCTGTTGATCCGTGAACTCCCTGCCTGGGCTCAGCTTATGCTCGGAAATTACACAGCCACTTGTCACACTCCCACAAAATGATAGCTCCTCTTTCAGGTTTGTTTTTCTTCAATAGCTCAAGGATCTCTAAAGCACCTTCTAGATAGAAATTTCTATTACCAAATTACCAATCATAAAATGCGAAACTCTTTAAAACCCAATTCCAGACGTTCTGCCTCATTCAGGGTGGTGATGGTGGACTATTTTTGGGGCCAAAGCATGGTCAATTACCTTATTTTTTCCCTGAGAAGTTAAACTTGGTACCTCATTTTTCTCACTCATATGTCTCACAAATATACACTAGCTTGTCCCCCAGGCTCAAAAGTACTTATTCACTTAACCATCCATTCCTTTCACCAATATTTATTGAATATTCGTTATGTCCAAAGCATTGTTAGGTTCTACGACTGTGCTGGGCATGGATTCCCAAGAGATTGCTTGACCCCAGCACGGGGGTACGTGTGCTGTGCTCACTCATGTCCCACTGTTTGCAATCCCATGGACTGTATGTAGCCCACCAGGCTCCTCTGTCCATGGAATTTTGCAGGCAAGAATACTGGAATGGGTTGCCATTTCCTACTCCAGGGGATCTTCTTGACCCAGGGATCAAACTGGAGTCTCTGTGTCTCCTGCATTGGCAGGTGGATTCTTTACCACTAAGCCACCTGGGAAGTCCCCTAGCACAGATAAAATACAATTAAATTTATTAAGCAGTTGTTAAATATTTGCAGTGGATCAGGCCTTGGGGTGACAGGAAACCCAGACACTCCCTGAAACGTACACACTGCATTCCTTCAGGTCAGAAGACACATGGTTTCCGTTCTGATGCTCCTCCATCCGTACAACCTGCTTTTTACCTGCTCAGATAAGATGATTGAGAGTTCCAGTCCTATCATAGCTGCCAAAACCGTTGACTTGGGGGAAAAAAAAAGCACAACCTGAAAGTTGAGGGTTTTGTTTCATTAGGTGGACGTACTGAGGACTTACACCTGGGATACAGCATCTCTGGTAACTCTGAGAGACTGCTCCGAAGAGGGAAGGGTGGATGTGGGGAGCCAGGTATGAAGGAATTTTTGGAACTAAGACCAGGTAGTCAGACCATCAGGGATTACTGTTAATTAAAGAAAACCAGAAATCTCAAGGAATTTAGTTCTTTTCTGTGAATGAGAAGATGTAAAGGTCAGGGCTCACTGAAGTCATCCCTTTGATGTGCATCTCAGCTGTCTGGGGCCAGTATCCTGTGTTTCCTCATCCTGAGTTTCCTCAGAGTGTACCACTGGGGTGTAGCTGTAGTGCCTGATGATTTGACTTCCACCTGGAGATGATATTGTTATTAGGATTCTCCTCTTAGGTCCTTAAATAATTCCCCATGTGTGTTGTTGGTCAGTCCCTAAGTCATGTCTAACTCTTTGCAACCCCATGAACTACAGCATGCCAGGTCCATATGAATTGTTTGGAAATACAGGGAGAGTGTCTTTATGTTCCAGGAGTAACTTCTTATTTACTACCTTAAGCTTATTCCCCCCACCCCACCAACTACTATTCATTTCTTTATTATCCTACTTGTGGCAATAGACAATCAAGGGTCCTGTCTAATTTTCATTTACTCAGAAGAGGTTGTGTGACTTAAAAGTGAAGTGAAAGTGTTAGTTGCTCAGCTGTGTCTGATTCTTTGCAACCCCATAGACTGTAGCCTGCCAGGCTTTTCTGTTCTTGGAATTCTGGACCTTGAACACTAGAGTGGGTAGTCATTCCCTTCTTCAGGGGATCTTCCCAACCCAGGGATCAAACCTGGGTCTCCTGCCTTGCAGGCAGATTCTTTACCACCTGAGCCACCAGGGAAGTCCTTGGGTGACTTGGGGCAAGTTTTTATCCATTCATCAGTTGATAGACATTTGAATTATTTCTACTTTTTAAATATTATGAATAATGCTGCTATGAACATTTATGTAGAAGGTTTTGTGTGGACATATGTTTTCATTTTCCTTGGGTTTATACCTAGGAGTGGGATTGCTGGGTCATATGCTAAATCTATATTTGCCTTACTCTGAAACTGCCAGACTGCTTTCCAAAGGAACTGTACCATTTCATATTTCCACCAGCAATGTTGAAGCGTTCTATTTTTTCCACATCCTTACATACTCTTATATTTATCTTTTTGATCATAGCCATCATAACGGGTTTGAAGTGGCATCTCATCTGGGTTTTACTTTGCATTTCTTTTACGACAAACAACATTGAACATCTTTTCATGTGCCATTTCATTGGCCATTTTTATATCTTCTTTGGAAAAAGATCCTTTGCCTATTTTTAAATTGAGTTGTCTTTTAAACTACTGAGCTGTAATGAGTTTATATACTCTAGATACAAGTCCATTATCAGATACATATTTATAAATATATTTTCCCACTCTGTAGGTTGGACAAGTTTTCAAACTTTTCTGAGCCACACTTTCCTCATTTGTGAACTTGAAATAATAATGGTTGTTTTTGTTGCTTAGTAGCTAAGTCATGTCCGACTCTTTGCGACTCCGTGGACTACAGCACTCTAGGANCTCTAGATACAAGTCCATTATCAGATACATATTTATAAATATATTTTCCCACTCTGTAGGTTGGACAAGTTTTCAAACTTTTCTGAGCCACACTTTCCTCATTTGTGAACTTGAAATAATAATGGTTGTTTTTGTTGCTTAGTAGCTAAGTCATGTCCGACTCTTTGCGACTCCGTGGACTGCAGCACTCTAGGATCCGCTGTCCTCCATTATCTCCTGGAGTCTGCTCAAATTCACGTCCAGTGAGTTGGTGATGCTATCCAAGCATCTCATCTTCTGCTGCCCCTTCTCCTTTTGCCCTTAATCTTTCCCAGCATGAGGGTCTTATTCAATGAGTCAGCTCTTTTGTATCAGGTGGCTTAAGTACTAACTTGGGATAAGAACGGTTTCTAGACCTTAAATTAGGATTAAATGAAATAATAGATGAAAAGCACTTAACACAAGGTCTGAAACACAGCAAACCTTAGTACATGTTAGCTATTTTATTGTATTTTTAAATTTCTTTGGGTCAAGGGCCTTAGTTACATAATTCTACTTTATCTTGGAGGCTCTTGGCATATGAAACAAACCTTCGTTTCAGGCAGAAGCCTTCCAGTAAAGAACAGCATAATAACAAGCATCAGGGTCATTGTGGCTGCCCTGCCTTGAGGGGTTTCCTGCTTACCAGCCCTGCTCTCGGGCTCCTTAAGCTGGGAGGGGGAGGGCTTTAGTAACAACAGTAGCCACTGACCCTGGCCCGTTTCCTCTGCTGATGCGTGGGCTACAGCTGGGTCAGCTGAGAGTCCAGGACCACAAGACAATGGGCATTAGGTAGTCCCTGTGGCATCAGGACTTGGCATAAAGAAGTCAGAAGCCAGAGTCTGGGGCTGGTCCGGTATGTTCTAAAATAGAACCTGGGAAGGAGTTCACTTGAAAGTTGTCATCATCTGTTAGTAGTGGAAACTTGAAGAAAGGGAAAAACATGTTCCTGATGAGAATTTTGCCATCACCATTAGTTGACAAGCCATGGCTCAAACTGTGCCAGATACTTGCCAGGAGACCGGATCAGACAGGAAAAATTACACCATTGCCATGAATATGATATTTGGAAAACAAATGCATATGTGGTTTCAGAGTTGGTGAAAGTTGGTTTTTTTTTTTTTTCTTACAAGATGGTGTTAAACCAAAGCAGCCAAAACAACAAACTTCCCGGCATGGTCCTCAAATTCTCTGGCTCCATTAACTACTGATGTTGAAATTCCTTACAAACTCTACAAAATGTGAATGTCCCATATCTTTGTCAGTCTTTCCTGTCCTCTTCTAGGTCTCTCCTGGCATTAAATATTTAATTCTCACCCTGGGAAATGTGCTGAGAGAGATGGAAGGATTAAACATGATCTTTGCCCTTAAAAGCATCATAGCTTAGAAACCCTAGAAAGCAGAGCCTGAGGCAAAAGCCTGCTAACATTTTATTGGAGGGTTAAAAAACCAAGGAAGTGGGAATGAAGAAGAAAGGGAGAGCCAAGCAGCGAAGGAAGAAGAAGAAACACAAGGTTATGTTACCAGGCTGGCCACTGCTTTATACAAAGCACCGATATCTGCCCAGTCTCTGACACCATCTTCAGGGAGACCATCCGAGCTGCCAAATTTCAGGTCAGTTTGTGGAAGGGAAGATGGGCCTGGAGAAAGGGTGCTTTCCAGCTTTTATTCCCTTTCACTAGACTTTGCTCTGAGGAATTAACTAGTTTGCAGGACACGGTCCTTCTGGAGCGAGCATGGAAGCCGAGTCACACCATACAGTATGGGAAGGGGGTCCTATGGGAAAGGCAGCTGAGAGCTGGTGGGTGGAGCCACACACAGTCAACAGCTGGCATGGAGCACGTGGGCAAGTGTCCTGAGACACGTGGGGCTGATCGGATCTGAGGGGGCATCTGGGAGACGGCGACAGGATTCAGACCAACGCCACTCAGCCCTCAGTGCTCTCCCAGCTCCCACACTAGGGTACGAACCTCTATTTCTGGGAGAACAAGATACCCTCACTTTTTCCCTGAGGAGGAAATACAAATTCAATCAGTCACCATTCCTCCATCGTGGCTGAAACCAGCCACTCTCCGTGAAAAGAGAGTAAACCAAAGAATCTGCAGTTCCCGCCCCTGCGGCCGCTGGTTTGAAGACGTAATTAATATTCGCCCCCCACCCCTACCCTCTGCCGATATTCATTCTAGATTTCTCTCGCCTTCAGCTAAAAGTTCTAGGTTGCCCCCCTAGTGGGATCCCTCGTAGGCGCCTCTACTTGCAGGTGTGTGTGAACTAAAATGCGTGTTAGGATGAAGCATCTGACTCACAGGTCCGGGGAGGCGCCTGGGCTCCTGCAGATCCAACGCGTTCTCAGGTTCTACAGCTGCTGGGCCGTGGGCAAGCCGAGCAACAAAGACCATATTTATCCCTTAATTGCCCTTAGTTGCCTTGCCTTTAATTCTTTGAGGTTCCTGCAGTTGCTTTTATAGTTTTCAGTTCAGTTCAGTCACTCAGTCGTGTCGGACTCTTTGCGACCCCATGAATCGCGTTATAGTTTTCACTGCACCTAGAAAAGCCCCAGAGATGCGCTGGGTTCTAGAAGTTAATCCTTTCTGCACCCATTGAATAGCAACAACTTGGCTCTTTCTGGGATCAGGGTTATTAATCCCGCTAGTACAGCAAATCCTGCCTTTGTCCGTCTGTCCACTGGCATGTGCTAAGTCGCTTCAGTCATGTACGATCCTTTGTGACCCTATGGACTGTAGTCCTCCAGGCTCCTCTGTCCATAAGGTTCTCCAGGCAAGAATACTGGAGTGGATTGTTATTTTCTAATCCAAGGGATCTTCCTGACTCAGGGATCGAACCTGCATCTCCTGTGTCTCCTGCATTGGCAGGCAGGTTCTTCATCACTCGTGCCACCTGGAAAACCCACTGGCATGGGGAGCATCAAAGTACTAAGTTATAGTCTCAGCTTCAAGGCCAGTGGCATTCTGAATGGCAAAAGAGAGTCCTCCCTGACAACCAGCACTCTTACCTGGCAGTCTAGTTTGCAGACAGAACATAGATTCTGNTGTCGGACTCTTTGCGACCCCATGAATCGCGTTATAGTTTTCACTGCACCTAGAAAAGCCCCAGAGATGCCCTGGGTTCTAGAAGTTAATCCTTTCTGCACCCATTGAATAGCAACAACTTGGCTCTTTCTGGGATTAGGGTTATTAATCCTGCTAGTACAGCAAATCCTCCCTTTGTCCGTCTGTCCACTGGCATGTGCTAAGTCGCTTCAGTCATGTATGATTCTTTGTGACCCTATGGACTGTAGCAGTCCAGGCTCCTTTGTCCATGAGGTCCTCCAGGCAAATACTGGAGTGGATTGTTATTTTCTACTCAAAGGGATCTTCCTGACTCAGGGATCGAACCTGCGTCTCCTGTGTCTCCTGCATTGGCAGGCAGGTTCTTCATCACTCATGCCTCCTGGAAAACCCACTGGCATGGGGAGCATCAAAGCACTAAGTTATAGTCTCAGCTTCAAGGCCAGTGACACTCTGAATGGCAGAAGAGAGTCCTCCCTGACAACCAGCACTCTTACCTGGCAGTCTAGTTTGCAGACAGAACATAGATTCTGCAAGTTGAGGAGAGAGGTGTGGGGAGAAGGCAAGTCCTCCATCCACTCCTTGGTTCCCAGACTCTACACCATGGCTGCTGGGGCCATACCACCATATAGGATGCTGGTTCAGTGTGTATACCACCTTCCAGATGACAGTGCCCTAGCCCTTTGGAGTATTGTCACTGAGCTGGTACCTTTGTTCATTCTGCTGTGCCTTTAGGCCGCTCCTTCTGGATGGCAGGGAACGTGGTAAGACCAGTGAACCCCAAGTCATGCTTCCATTGTGTGTCTCCTTTGCTGAGCAAAGTGGCCCAGGAGCCAGAAGCTGGGTGGAGTCCGCGCAGTGCTGATCGCTGTGGTGACACTGGAGGTGGGGCAGTGGCAAAGGGCCTGAGATAGGTGAGGCTGAGAGGATCTGGGAAGAGGCACAAGAAGCGTCTTGATGGAGAGAGGTTGCACTCCGGTCCAGAAAGCAAGATGCAAACACCTAAAAGATGAGGCAGAAGAGACGGTGAGCACTGTGAGGTTTGGAGGTGGTCAAGGTGGAGCCGGCGGCCATGGCCTGGGGTGGTCAAGGGTTTTCAGGAAGGAATATGACGGGACCTGCTCTCAGGCCAAACACGCATGGGACTGGTGGAGGGGAAAGAGGAGCTCTCCCAGGTAGCCAGGGCCAGTGAAAACAAGGACCCAGATGTGCGAGTTTATTCAGGGACCGGAACACAGCTTGGAGCTGGCATGTGTGAGGTGTGTGCTGGGGAAGTCATCGTTATTATTTTAGTAGTAATAGGTAACCTTTGTTGAGTACTTGCTGGATGCCAGGCACCCTTCTGTACCCTTACATGCATTACCTTCATTCTCACAACCACGGATTTCAGACCCAGGTGGCCTGACTTTAGAGTTCACACATGTAATTCCTACTCTACACGGCTTCTCAAAAACTAATGAAGGAGAAAGATTTGGAAACCATATTGGAAATTAGGTGGTACTGAATTTTTAAGCCTCAGTGAGTGGGAAATCGGGTGGGCCCGTGTTGTCGGGGTAAGAGAGGACGCGCTTCATGGGGTCATCCGTGGTCTACCTGGCTGTCTTCCCCAAAGAGCAGGCATATTCTCCAGGCCTCAGGTATCGGCAGACATGCAACTCTGCACATTGGTAGGTGGTTTGTGTGTGTATGTTTTCTCTTTTCCCCCCACAGTGTATTTACACTCAAGATTGAGATAAACATCCATTTGCTTGAATACACGTGAAAATACCTTAGCAACTTCCTGCAGCTCTGGCCTGTTGCTAAGCAGTGACCCTACTGTTACCATGGCAACATCATCTGAGATTGCGGAGTGCTGCTGGTACCAGCCTGCTGTTCCTGACATGACTTTGGGAAACAGGGCTAGGAGGGCCTCGGGAGCACACTAGGTCTTTAGGCTCAACCTTGCCCTGTGTCCGCCTGAGGGAAGCTGCCTGGGGAGAGGAGCTCTCTGATACCCAGCTGACAAGGCCTGTGGGCCTATCGGCTATGCCTCACCTTGTTGCTCTCACCCCATCTGCGGGGAGCCCTGTGGAGCAGGCTGGAGTTCAGAATGCCTGAGAAGGTGGAGGGAGTTATTTCTCCACTTTGCTACTGAGAAAGACCCTTTTCAGTACCTCTGTCCAGAATGGAAGAGCTCTGCACACCCTGGGGTGTGGCAAGTCAAGCAGGGGTACCCACTGGGGTTCAAGGCTGAGGGGGTAGGGGTAAGGCTGAGGGAGTTTTATAAAAACTGGATTGCGGGCCTAAATGGAGAAGGCAGTGGCACCCCACTCCAGCCCTCTTGCCTGGAAAATCCCATGGACAGAGGAGCCTGGTAGGCTGCAGTCCACGGGGTTGAGAAGAGTCTGACATGACTGAGTGACTTCACTTTCACTTTTCACTTTCATGCATTGCAGAAGGAAGTGGTTACCCACCCCAGTGTTCTTGCCTGGAGAATCCCAGGGACGGCAGAGCCTGCTGGGCTGCCGTCTATGAGGTCGCACAGAGTCGGACACAACTGAAGTGACTTAGCAGCAGCATCGGCGGCAGGCCTAAAGAACATCCTTCAGGTTCTCCTAAACCTCTCCTCTTCCTACTTCCACTTGGCATCCCATTGCCCTTACTCTGGATTCCTTTCTCAGCTCAGGTGCTTTGAACTGGTCTAGACCAGGGCTGCAGTAGCACCACCTGGTTACTTGCCAGAGTTGCATCTTTGTGGGCCTTACCTTAGACCTATCAATCAGAGATATTTGGGGCAGAGCCTAGCATCTGTGTTTTAACAAGGCGTCCAGGAGGGTGTGATAGCTCTCCCCTTTGAGAGCTACTAGTTCAGATCTTGTGAGTAGTTTGCAACCCTCCCTTTGGTTTAGGTGTTGCTCTCCTATCTTCCATGACTATTTTCTCTGCAACCTCAGGCCAACTCTGCCCCATTCTCATGTTGTGTCCCAGCTCAGAGGGTTCCCACCATCAGTCAGAGCCTTGAGGACCCATATTCCTGGAAGGAAAATTTGGATTACTCTCTTTTCTTGGGGGATCACGCTGTTATTGCTGCTAAGTCGCTTCAGTCATGCCCAACTCTGTGCGACCCCGCAGATGGCAGCCCACCAGGCTCCCCCGTCCCTGGGATTCTCCAGGCAAGAACACTGGAGTGGGTTGCCATTTCCTTCTCCAATGCATGAAAGTGAACAGTGAAAGTGAAGTTGCTCAGTCGTGTCTAACTTCCAGCGACCCCATGGACTGCAGCCTACCAGGCTCCTCCATCCATGGGATTTGGGGGATCGTAGTGATGGGCAATTCAGTGGATGGCTATAGGTAGTTGGCATTGGGGAAGCAGGTCTCAGTGGCAGAACTGGGGTTTGGGGGTAGGACACCGGCTCTGAGAGATCTAACAAGGGCAAGGGCAGGTCAGCAACCCTGATCCTGAACATGAGTCAGAGGCTCCTGCCCAGGGTGTTAGAACTGGGGTGCTGATGGGAGGCTAAGTCACTTCAGTTGTGTTCAACTCTTTGCAACCCCATGGACTGTAGCCTGCCAGGCTATGCTGTCGATGGGATTTTCCAGGCAAGAATACTGGAGTGCGTTTCCATATCCTCCTCCAGGGGATCTTCCCCCACCCAGGAATCAAACTCACATTGCTTGTATTCTCCTGCATTGGCAGGCGTGTTCTTTATGACTAGTGCCATCTGTGAAGCCAAATCTCCATGGATCTCTTACATTTCTGCACTTCCTGTAGGCAGAGCACTGGGCTATCTTTTCAAGGTTGTTTGTATAGTGAACAGCTTGGAAGACAGAAATTGTGTCTCTTGTTGGAGCAAAGGGCATGCATGCTTATTACCCATTATAAAAACTGTCTTTCCTAAACTCAGGCTTCCAGTCCTATAATACAGCCTACTTTGTATGTAGATACCGTCTTGCCTTCTTTGTGCCCTATGGATACTGGGGCTCGGGAAACTGATGCAAAAATGATACACTGCTATTGTTGTAAGTAACCAACTGTCCTTTGTCTTTGACCCAGGAACATGGTCTTCTGTCAGCGTGCATGAAAATGCAGCAGGCTAACTTCTCACCTTGCAAGTATTGTAAAATCCCAGACTCTTCATGGTTCTTAGCAGGCACAGATAGGCCTGAGCCTTGAGAAGTAAAGAGCTGGATAGTGTCTGGGCCAGCAACAAAGATGACTAAGTTTAGATGGAGGGACCTGGGCTCAGTCAAGGATAGTCCTTTAGGTTGGGCAGAGCTGAGCCTAAAGTGTGGGAGTTAAGGGACTCCATTTAAAGGGAAAAGAGGGAAGAAGAGAATAGAAATTAAGATACCCATATACGCACCAGGTAATTAGCTCTAAAGGAGACATCCTGTACCTAACATTGCCTGTACATTTGAATTATCTGAAGAGCTTTCAAAAAAAAAATATCACTGCCTGGGCTCCATCCCCCAAATTCTGATTTATTCACAGCAGAATGGGTTGGTTACTAGTTCATTAGGTTATCCTAATGAGCCATTTTGGAAACCACTGGTCTATCCCAACTGCTTCCTATAATGAAAAAGGCTCAGAGCGCTGAAGTGACTATTGAAAGTCTACTCACTTCACAGTTCACTAGGCTGAATTCCTAGATCCCTAGGCTTAGCACCTGGCTCAAGCACTCAGAGCCAAGGAGGTTGTTATATGAGGCTCAAGACCTAGACTCAGTTTTGGCCAGAGTCTCACCTGAAGCTTGCTAGCAGAGGCTTTCTTTCCAGAATGCACCAACCTGGGGACTCAGAGGGTGGGCTTTATCTTGTCCAGTGTGAGCCTGGGTTGCTAAGCAACCAGACCTTCTTAGGCAGCCTGCGGTTCTGTAGTGGTGCTTTGCATGCTAAGTTTCCTGAGTTGGTTTCTGGAGACCCTCAAGAGTTTTAAGTCAAGAAGAAAGATTTGTGTGTGAGTGTACCGGTCCCCTCTTCTTTACTTTCCTGTTCCACATCAAAGATTCAAAGGTTCTTGTGCCTCACTGGATTTGGAGTTAAGAGAGCCAGGACTTTGCTTCTTCTTTCTGGTGGCCAGAGGCTTTTCTTGAAGGAGTGGGGTGGGGAGTGGGGGTGGCGGGGAGGTAGGTTACAGCCTAAAGGCCTCTTAAATTTTTTAAAATTTGAAAATAATTTCAAACTTGCAGAAATCTTACAAGAATAAAGAACAGTACCAAATACACTCAGATTCCTCTACTTTTAACACAGTCTCTCGCTGTATGTGTGTATGTATGTGTATATATATTTTTCTGAACCATATGATAATTAGCTGGATACATCATGACCTGTTACCCTGAAATATTTCAGTGTGTTTCTGCCCCAAATAGGAGCATTTGCTTTCCCTTTCTCCTGTAGATCCACGGACACTTACCAACTTCAGTAATTTAATGTTAACACAATATCTTTAGCGAATTCGTTGTCTGTCTTCCAGTTTTGTCACCTAACCCAATAATGACCTTCAGGACCTTTTTTCCCCTCTAGTGCAGGCAGGATCAAATCTAGCATAATGTATTACATTTTATTGTCTTGTGTCTTTAGTCTCCCTTCATCTGGAACATTTCCACAGCCTTTCTTTGTCTTTTGTAACAGTGACATTTTTGAATATCGAACCATCCCCACAACTTTTGTTAAAGGATGTTTCTGGTGTTGGATTTATTTTATACTTTCTAATCATCAGATTTGGGCTGTGCATCCCGGGCCAGAGCAGTCCTTCAGCAGTGTCCTGTTCAAGGTGTCACACCGGCACTCATACAGCGTCAGTGAAGCACATCTTAATTTCCATCAACTGCTCAAAGTGTTGTTCAGTTTTGCTACTGTGTAGTTACTATTTTTTCATTTACAGCTAATAAAAGTCTGTGGGAAAACATTTTAAGTCCATGCAAGTATCAGAATTTCCCCCTAGTTTTAGCATCCTACTGGTGATTTTTGGCTCAACTGATCTTTACTCGAATGGTTTCACAATGATGGTTTCTCATCTCCAGCATTCTGAGGACACTTTTTAGAAGATGGTAAAAGGAATTTCCTGGCCAGATTCACTTCTGAGCTTTGGAGGCAATACAAGGCTGCTGAAAAGTCTCCGTCACCACCAGAAGCACCTGCATTCAGCGCCTGCCCCTAAGTTTCTCTCCCCTCCAAGTGCTCAGTAGCTTTTTTATTTAGGTTCTCAATCTCTAGGTCGACCTCCCTAATCAGTGGCATGAGCACAGTGTTTCTGCATGTGAGGGACAGTTCATCCTTGTATTTATTCATTCAGATAATTAGCAAGGATTTCAGTGCCTCTAATTATCATGCATTGTACTAGGTGCTGGGGAAAGTAGGAAATAAGACAGGCACTGAGCCTACCATCAAGAGGCTTAAAGTTGAGTGGGGAAGACCAACATTGTACAGATGATTCAGTATGCTGAATTTTACAAAAGGGACAGTCATGCGGCACCTTATGAGCATGCCTCAGCAGAAGCTAGTCTCATCTGGGAGCAGGAAACCCTTCCCGAGGAAATAAAATTGTAGATGAGCACAGATAATCTCAACAGACAGTGGGTGAGTTGGAGAAGCTGTAGACTCTTAGAACTGAGTGTGCAGGGGTGTACTCTTGTGTATGTGACTGGGTGTTTTTTTTTTGGGGGGGCTGTGACTCATAATAAGACCCCAAAATGGGTGGGACTCAAACTTTGGAAAGCCTTTTGAGCCTTGAAACAATTTTGGTTTTTATCCTAAGAACCAAGGGAAGTCTCCCAAGGATTTTAAACAGAGGAGTGATAAAAATTTAATTGAAAATTGAAAGTCTCACTCTGCCATGTGGGGAGTGGCTCTGAGTGAATGGTGTAAGAAAGCCAGAGTAGAAATAGGAAAATCAGTTATGAGGCTGGAGGGGCCCAGCAGGAAACGATGGTTGCCTGACTAGCATGGCAGCAGAAGGGACAGAGGCAAGGCTTTTGCTTTTTCTGATTTCCCATGTCTCAGTATGGATCCTGGATGCTGCATGAAGCTTAAATTCCTAGGGACCTAGCCGTTCTGTTTAGAGATGACAATGCTCATTAGGGAAACCAACCAAGATCTCGGTCCAGCTGGGAAACACATAAAAATTTCCTAAGCAAGAAGTTTGCTGATATTTACTAAAAGTAGCTGAACATGGACCAAGATCTCACTTCTAGTTAATGAAATAGGTTTACTGGCAATTTTGCATTTGTTCTTTCTATTTTTACAAAAGGAGATGATCCCATTACTAAGTATTCCACAACTTAATTTGATTTGTATAACCATTTGCACTCAGAAGTGCTGTGGATATGGCCATCCTGGCTCACAGACAATACAGAGTTATAGTGGAATCTTCTCCCCCAACCCAGCATTCTTTGCTTTGACTGCAGTTTTTATGGCATATGATACTTCCCCATTAACTTTTATTAGATCCATAATTTTTTTTATTAACATTGAGTAATAACTGTTTTCAATAGCATCACTCTTCCGAGGAGTCCTCAATTTGTAGTCCATGATAACAGTTGCTAAATTGAAGTTTCTTCTGCCAGCATTTCACCCACAGTAAATCCAACCATTCAACCCCATCTTGCTTAAAAAGCCATGAAATTCCTGGACATTATCAGAAAAATGACCACAGTCAAAGTGCTCTAAATGGAGATGGAAATTGAGCTCTGGCCTATTTGAAGAAAGATGGTTCATAGTTATAGACTGGGAGTGGGAATGTTTAACCCCAAGTGAAAACCCTCCTCTCTGTGGGACTTCTACAATTAAAAGGAGGTTGTTGGTTGATCCACAGTTCCAGATTGGGACCACATCTAATGGAAGCTAAGAGGATGTCTTACAAGTAGCCATAGTGGTTGTTTGTCGTCCCTCCTTTAAGGATGAAATGAGATTCAGGTGGAAAGCCTACCCAAAGTGGAGTGGGAAGAGGTGTGACGCTAGTTGCTCTTAGGGATGAGCTGTCAAATTCAAACATCTCTTACCTTGAGTTTCCAGTAAAGTTTCTCTCATTTAAAAGGACATGACTTTCATATACCCAGTGAGCTCAGTTCAATTTAATTCAATCTAACTCAATTCTATTCAATGTGATTTAATAGAAGATTTTTTATATTTTTCATGTTGGGTCTGGCAGGAAGCCTATATTTGTTCGATTAGTTAGGCTGCAAGCAATAGAAAATTGACAGTTTCTCTCTTGTAAAAGAAATCTAGAGATAGAGAGTCTGGGGCTCATTGGGCAGGTCACAAAGTGGTCAGCAACCTAGGCTGATATCTGCTGCCTTCATATTCTCAGCATGTGTTTTCAATTCATGGTTCAACATAGTTGCCTGAGATGCAGCCATCTTATCTGTACTCTAGCAAGAGGAAGAAGACCATCTTGCTTTCCTTTAAGGAGTTGTGTACGACCGTTCCACTTAAATCCCATTGGCAAAATTCAGTCATATGATCAGACTTATATACAGGGGAGACTGGAAAATGATATTATTCCAGGCATCTTCAGCAGAACTAAAATTTAGAGGCTTCATTACTAAGGAAGAATGGGAGAATACATATGTGGGAGATATCTAATAGGCTTTCACAAAAGACATGCAAGCTATCTTCTCTAAATTTCTTTTAAGCACGCCTCAGTTGCTTCCAAACTACTCAGGAAACATATTTTAAAAATGGATGCTCTCTATCCTTGGAAAATGAACTTCAAAATTCAAGATCCAAAGACTAAATGCTGAGAAAAAAGGTACGTATGTAGCTGGTGACTTTTAGAAACATCCAGAGGCTTCCAATGGTCATCCATCTATCCATCCACCTACCCAGTCAGCATATCTATTGAATACCTACACTATGCCAGACGCTGTGCTCGGCTGAGGAAATGAGTCTGAATAAACTGGTCCTCATGCTCAAGGAGTCTATGATCTGGTGGGGAAAATAGTAGGCGGACTAGTTATTTCAGGTGATAAATGCTATGAGAGAGATAATCATTTATTTTTTCATTCAACAAATACTTATTGAATTCCTACT
>SJYA01002142.1:687819-727563 GCA_006410615.1 Neotragus moschatus | reverse complement strand
AAGCACATTTTGACCAAAGTCCAGAACTATGCATTTAAATAAACCCTGGAATGAATGCTGTGATTAGCATTAATATTTGCCAAGGTCATAAATTCATTATTTAAAAGTTGGTTTAAGAGCCAAGCCAACCAAAGTTGCCCTGGAGGAAGGGAGAACAATTGTGGAATTTAAATCAGGTTTTCCTGAGGGCACGCTGTTGTCCAGACGCAGGGCAGATGGCCAGCTTCCTCTTGGGAGGTCAGCTCCGTGAGCCTCTGCTGAGTGGGGCTCTAGAGCTCCACTTCTAAGCCCTGATGGAAGGAGGGAACAACGGCGTGGATGGGGATAGTAAAGTGTTCACTCCGATGCCAGCCCCTTAAGACAGCTGTTGTACTATACTACTGCACTTTTTCAATGTACTGTATTGTAAGATTTAAACTGTTTTCTTGGGCTTTCCTGGTGGTATAGTGGTTAAGAATCTGCCTTGCGATGCAGGGGACACCGCTTTGATCCTGGACTTCCCTGGTGGTTCAGGCAGTAAAGTGTCTGCCTACAATGCGGAAGACCTGTGTTCAAGCCCTGGGTTGGGAAGATGTCCTGGAGAAGGAAATGGCAACCCACTCCAGTATTCTTGCCTGGAAAATTCCATGGACAGAAGAGCTTGGTGGGCTACAGTCCATGCGGTCNACTTCCCTGGTGGTTCAGGCAGTAAAGTGTCTGCCTACAATGCGGAAGACCTGTGTTCAAGCCCTGGGTTGGGAAGATGTCCTGGAGAAGGAAATGGCAACCCACTCCAGTATTCTTGCCTGGAAAATTCCATGGACAGAAGAGCTTGGTGGGCTACAGTCCATGCGGTCGCAAAGAGTCAGACATGACTGAGTGACCTCACTTGCTTTCACTTTCCAGAAAGATCCTACATGCCGTGGAGCAACTAAGTCCTTGTGCCACAAATACTGAGCCTGATTGCCCCAACTACTGAAGCCCCCCGTGCCCTAGAGCCCACGTGCAGCTGCTGAAGCCTGACCACCTAGAGCTTGTGCTCGGTAAGAAAAGAAGCCACCGCAACTAGAAGCCCCTGCATGGCAACTGGAGAGTAGCCCCTGCTCACTGCAACCAGAGAAAGCCCGTGTGCAGCAGTGAAGACACAGCACAGCCAAAGATACATAAATCTTAAAAAAAATAAGTGTTTTATCTTTGCATTTGTTTTCATATGTTGTTTGTGTGAAAAGTATTCTCAGCCTATTACAGTGCAGTACTATCCAGCTGGTTGTGTTAGTTGGGTACCTGGGCTAACTCTGTGGGACTTACCAACAAACTGGACTGAACGAATGCACTCTCGAAACAGAACTCACTCGTATGTGGGGGAGTTGCTGGAGATGGAAGGAAACATAATTTTATCTACGCAGAACTGTCTGGATCCTGGCTTTAAACTCTTCACTCCCTCTCCACTCNTTTTAAGTGTCTATCACTCAACAGTTATAGCTACTATTAACTGACTTCCTGTTATGGACCAGACACTTTAGATACATCAGTATTATCTCATTTCATTCTCTTCACAACTCTCAGAGGCCAGATGTGTATAAGAGACAGGTCTGGATCCTGGCTTTAAACTCTTCACTCCCTCTCCACTCTCTGTTTGCCTGACCCCATCCCAGCTCACCTGGTCCTCTGAAAGTGAAAGCGAAAGTTGCTCAGATGTGTCTGACTCTTGGTGACCCCATGGACTGTATACCAGTCTGACTGCTGACCCCATGGAATTCTCCAAGGCCAGAATACTGGAGCAAGTAGCCTTTTCCTTTTCCAGGGGATCTTCCCAACCCAGGGATCGAACCTAGGTCTCCCACATTGCAGGCGGATTCTTACCAACTAATCTATCAAGTCCTGTGAGTCAGAGCAAACCTCTTAACAGGACAGGTCTCAGTGTTTCAAATGCCGTCAGCTCACTGTGAAAAATTCATTCCTATTCTTAGGGCCCAAACATACAAAATTCCTTTATGATATCCATAGCACATCGACATTAGCCTTTATTCATTATATATAGATATATATAGTGTCTTTATTTCTTGGGGTATCTAAACTGCCCATAAGACAATTTTTTCTGAAGGAAAGGGGTTGGTCTTTTCATCTTTACAACCCACGCCTGTAGCACAGTGCCTACTCAGTATATTTTTCTTCCACTCTTGTAACCCCAGAGTAAAGGTACTTTGCTCAGTGTCACACAACAACTTTTGACATCATCAATCAAATTCAGAGTTGTGGATACCATTGTGTGATATCAGTTTGTTTTGGACTTTTTCAGTGGATTGGAGAAATAGTATACGTTGTTCAAAGTGTTCAGAAGGACATCAGAGAATTGGCTTCAAAATATCACAGACCAATCTTGGCCCACAGAGAAAGCCTGGAATAGCTGAAGAAGATTGCTTACAGTTTTCTCATAGATTAGCTATAAAACATTTTTGCCAAATCATAATGAATATTTGTGGTTGAAGTGATTAACACAAAATAAAACTGACAGCAACTAAAATTATACATGTTTTATTGATAGGGATCCATATGGTACATTTTAGGAATGCAAAATTGGATTCAGGAAAATGGGGCTTGTTCAACATGGTGGCAAAGAAACTTNTTTTTTGTATAGTTCTTCTGTGTATTCTTGCCACCTCTTCTTAATATCTTCTGCTTCTGTTATGTCCCTAGTGTCTAGAATGTAGTTAATCACCAATAGATATTAATCATGTTGACCTATTATTTATAATCATTAAATCACCATAGAAATACTTGGTTTAGATGCAACTCAACTTTGTGGTTGAGACCATAAATCCTAGTGTCAACTTCCTGTGTTTGAATCTTAGCTTTCTCATCACTAGTTTGGGGACAATGTTTGTGTAAATTCTTTATCCATAAAGGAATAGAAATTATGGTGAAGACACAATGACTGCACAATATTTGGAAGAGTACCTGACATATAAACCAATGTATGTGCATGCTCAGTTGCGTCCGATTCTTTGTGACCCTACGGGTTGTAGCTAACCTTCCAGGCTCCTCTGTCCATGAGATTTTCCCAACAAGAATACTGGAGTGGGCTGTCATTCCTTCCTCTAGGGGATCTTCCTAACCCAGGGATCGAACCCATATCTCCTGTGTCTCCTGCATTACAGGGATATTCTTTACTGTTGAACCACTTGGGAAGCCCTGACATATAGTGCAGTGCAGTTCAGTTCAGTTCAGTTCCTCAGTCGTGTCCAACTCTTTGTGACCCCATGAATTGCAGCATGCCAGGGCTCCCTGTCCATCACCAACTCCCAGAGTTCACTCAAACTCATGTCCATCGAGTCAGTGATGCCATCCAGCCATCTCATCCTCTGTCGTCCCCTTTTCCTCCTGCCCCCAATCCCTCCCAGCATCAGAGTCTTTTCCAATGAGTCAACTCTTCACATGAGGTGGCCAAAGTACTGGAGTTTCAGCTTCAGCATCATTCCTTCCAAAGAAATCCCAGGACTGATCTCCTTTAGAAAGGACTAGTTGGATCTTGCAGTCCAAGGGACTCTCAAGAGTCTTCTCCAACACCACAGTTCAAAAGCATCAATTTTTCGGTACTCAGCTTTCTTCACAGTCCAACTCTCACATCCATAAATGACCACTGGAAAAACCATAGCCTTGACTAGATGGACCTTTGTTGTGCTCTATAAATGTCAGCTGTTATGATAGACTGCCTTTTTAAAAGTACCATTCTGTCAATAGATAGGCCTTAGACTAGTCACTTAATTTCCCTGGACTTTAGTTTTCTGATCTGTAAAATTGATTGTATCAGCCTTGAGCTGAAATGATCAGAATATTTTTAATCTTTAAAAATTATCACCATCATGGCTTCTACATATCCCTCATATTAAGTGTGAATGAAGCAATTAATCTTAGAAATACATCATAAAACTTTGGCATTATACAGTTTTCACAAAAAATTATTTTATTTTAAGCATGAAATAACATTAATTCCTTCATCTAACATTTTTTAAACAACTTTCATGTGTCAAGAACTGTGCTAGCCACTAAAAAATGAAGTTGAGTACTTTTATCAAGAAAGAGATATAAAAAGATTAATACATTATGTGAAAAATGCAATGATAGAGATTGCCCAGAATAATAAGTATTCAAAGTAGACATATTCTCTGGACTCAAAGACTGATAGAATACAAGATGTATTTCCCCTTGTTTTCTCTTTCTACCTCCATCAAGACATGTTCAATAAATGTTGACTAAATATATGCTGACTAAATCATCTTATTTTGGACAACTAAATCATTGTCTTCATTCGGTGACCCAGATTTTTGGTTTAACTCTACAAATTACTGATTATCTGTATGACCCTACACAAATCAATATACTTCCTGGAGGTCAGTTTCCTAAATGATAATACCTTGATTCATCTGTTCTGTTTATTTTGTGAGGTTGTTGAGAATTTCAAATGAACTAGTCTATTTGAAGTTGCTATGAAAATCCTCGAGTAAAATGCAGAGGTATTATATGATGTTATCCTTAAAAAAAAAAAAGCACAGGGTAGTACTTCAGAAAATACTGAGAGTATTATGTGAAATTCTGCAAATGAGAGAAATCTCATGAGTCGAAGAATGACATAGCCGACCCCCTGGTCCCAAAGAAATGGCTAGTTCCAGTGTCTATCAGGAAAGCAAGTGCTAACAAGAACACATGTTTTCTGAGCAAGCTGCAGAGGTCTGTTCTCCTAAGGGTCTCTTCAAATCTGCTATTGAATTTCATTCTATGACTACAGCCTTCTTGACTCTGGTCAATGGAAGTGCCCAATATCAATATCTTTATCTAGAAATCACATGTTAATTTTGCTCACAGCACTCTCTTTCTACAAAATGTAATCAAGTAAATAGACAAGAGATAGGTAAACACTGAGAGACCAAATCTGATATTGAAATATTGAGTTTCTAACTCAATGTATTGATAGTTGATATTAACACTGGGTTTAACAAAAGATACTCCAAAGATACCGGTTCCCTGAATCAGGTCTTTTGTGGCTGATTCAAGTTTATTTTTTCTTTTCTTTGTTTTTTAAAGAACTTGAAGCAGAACCATGACTACAATTTACTCTGGGGTACAAAGGTATTATTTTAGAGAAAAATAGCTATGGGAGAAGGAAAGGTGTTCAGCTGGAGAATAAATGGCTGTTGAGATCAGACAAATAGGAGATAAGGAAATGGACAGAGTGATTATGCAGGTAAAGAGGGATATAAGCAAAGGTGGAGTTGAAGATGTGGCTTGTGTTTTCCTCCACAGACTGAAGCTGCTCTGATGTACGATGCTGTATACATGGTGGCCATTGCCTCCCACCGGGCTTCCCAGCTGACCGTCAGCTCCCTGCAATGCCACCGACACAAGCCATGGCGCCTTGGGCCCAGATTTATGAATCTGATCAAAGAGGCAAGTGACACTTGTTTACAGTTCAGCTCTTCCTTAGGCTTAGTGCTTCTGGACTTGTCCACTTGGTGAAGTCTTCCCATTTGGCTCTGTTGGCATGATGTATGTAAAAGAGGAAATGTCATCATCAACCTGTCTGCTGGGAATTCACTGGTAAAAAATTTTGTAGAAGCACTACCAGGAACTTTCCAGTGTGATGGTGAGAAGTTTTCAAAAGCTACCAGATTATAACATGCACCTTCCTTTATTGCAACTCAGGCCCCAGCTGCTTCTGGCCCTCCGCATGTGTTCATAATAACTCACAGATGCGTATTCTATGGCCTGTTGAGTCATAAGGTAGGTCGGTCCATCACTGAAGAGAATTAGAGATAGTTTCCCGATTCTCAGTCTCTAGTCCCAGTGGTTTCCCTAAGTTGTGGGCTCTATAGGACTGAACAGAAAGAGCTCCTTGTTCTAATGATACACTGATTATTTCACCAATTGTCAGCGAACTGGAAAATCTGGTACCTTTAGAAACCTACGCCATGTACTAAAGGATTTTCAAGAGTACAGGGTTTAGGGAGTAGGTGAGTTCTATTATCTTACCCTGGGCACCCTTCCCTTTTCTCAGAGACAATTTAATTTCCCTTCACTAGATCCTGTTCTAAGATCTTGAGATGCCTTCTAGATGTGTATTCTTCGATTATCTCTGACCCCAACACACTCTTCAGAGGGTGTCTGGATTTGACAAGAGGAAATGAGGTATTTGGGGGCAGGCGAGTCTGTCTGAAGATACATATGCTGTGATGCTGTTCTAATGCTTTATGGGATCAGAGATTTACCTCTCAAGTGGCGTATCCTTATTGCTTTCTGCACTGGAGAAGGTTGGGGTGAGACAAAGCCTTAACAGAGAAGAATGGCAGGGAACACTGTACAAGAAAAAAATGCCCAGGCAAGAGGAAGTGAGATATCTAAAGAAAGATACCTACGTTGGGCTTTATCTCTGCTGGCCTCTTGAGCACCTACAGGCTCTTCTATCTACTTCTTCTTTGAAGTCTGACTCTAATCCAGAAGGATCAGGACCAGAGAGACAGAAGGTGTGAAGGTTAACAGGCTACCCAGGCTCCAAAACAAGGTTATTTACAAGGCTGAGATGGAAGTGTGGTAAGCAACAAAGTGCCCTGGACACACAGTCTAAGGAGGCACTCATTCTTAAATTTGAATCCTGCACATGCAGGAGACTGAGAAGGAATGCTTCCTTAAATTTTGTGCCCTGGGCACCTCTCTTACCTCACTCTATTCCTGGCAAGGTTATTAGGGTTTAAATTCCAGCTCCACTAACATGTATGAGCAATATAACCTGGGTAAGTTACTGAGACTCCCTGTGTCTCAGTTTTCTCATCTGTAAAATGGAAATAACACCTTCTGTCTCACATCAGTATTGTGAGGATAATGAGTAAAGTTAATTCTTAGGAAGAACAGGACAGGGACATAATAAGAATCTGAAATGTGAGCTATTCTCCTACCGTTGGAAAGGACTGCTCACAACAGCCCTCATGGGTTTTACTGAGGATGATGCCAGGAATTTAAAACTGGCAATAGCCACAACAGCAACAAAGAAATCACAATTGGGCATGAAATGAAATACCCTTTCTGACAGTTACACAAATCTGACATACTGTGCCTAATAGGAAAACATCACACAGCCTCTCCTTTCCCCATAGTGATCGTGGTTATGTCCTGAATCGCCATTCAGACCACCTTGATCTTTAACAACAAAACAGCTTGTTTCCTTTTATCTCATCCCAGCCCAAGAAGAGGCATGAGACCACATTACAGTTTGGGATCAAACACTCTGGAGCACCCCAAGCACCTTTTTTCTTGTATTTGAGTTGCATACAAAAGTGTAATTACTGTCATATTTAGATATGTGTAAAGAAATAATGAGCTCGAAGAGGAGGGACCACATTGAGAGCAAAACAGCATTTTACATTCATTTACTCCAAAGAATAAATTCCCCATTCTCAGGCTGCACAGCTAGGGTACACGGGGAGATGCATTTGAAAGCTTGAGTTCATGTTTTCTTTTGTCTCCTGAGTCACGATGTCTTCTACTGCCTTTGGCAGGGTTTAGGCACCTGCAGAGAAGACGGGAAATCAGATAAAGAGTGATGCCCTGGCCTGTTGAAAGACTTGCACTGAGGGCACTTTAAAACAAACTAAAACATGCAAAAGTGAGAACATGCAGATGTTTCTTTCAGTGAATACCTAATACAACAAGACTTTGCAGCCATCAGATTTGATCTGTTGTTTAGTCTCTCTGGTTTTGTTGTTGTTGCTTAGACTCTTTGCGACCCTATGGCCTGTAGCCTGCCAGACTCCTCTGCTCATGGGATTTCCTAGGCAAGAATACTAGAGTGGGTTGCCATTGCCTTCTATAGGAAATCTTCCCAATCTAGGGATCTAACCTGTATCTCCTGAATTGGCAGGTGGATTCTTTACCACTGAGCCACCAGGGAAGCCCATCAGGTTTGATTAGGAAACATAAGTCCCTTTGTCCTTACTCAACTGTTACTTTCTAAGCTATTTCCAAAACTGTAATCAGAAATAATGTAAAGAAGCAAGTCAGCAGATTGCATGTGTGAGAGAAGATCAAATTCATCACAGGAGGTAAATTACTCGAGCAAGAGGGGCTTGCAATGTGCACTAACCCCTAACAATCCACACATCATTTAGAATCAGGAAGCCTTTCAGACAGGTCTCTCAAGCTAACTACCTTTCAGTGTTTCAGGCTGACCAGAAAGAGAGAAAGAATTAAAGAATATTTTAAACATGCTAGGGTATGTTATAGTGTTATCTCTTTGAATTTTTGCTAAATGAGTACATATGAGGAGATTATAAATCTCAACTCAGCAACCAGGACTCCATTATACAAGTAATATTAACTTAGGTAATGTTAGTGGTAAAAAAAAAAAACCCACCTGCCAGTGCAGGAGACATAAGAGATGCAGGTTTGATCCCTGGGTCGGGAAGACCCCCTGGAGGAGGGCATGGCAACCCACTCCAGTATTTTTGCCTGGAGAATCCCCATGGATACAGGAGCCTGGCCAGCTACAGTCCATAGGGTTGCAGAGTCAGACACAACTGAAATGACTTAGCAGGCAACTTAGTACAGGAGATATCTCTCTGAAGTTATAAAATGTAGTTTCTACTGTCTACCAATATGAATTCTATCAGTATACAGTGGAGGAATGGCAGACTTCATCCACGTTCATTTGAATCTTCACTGTTGACCAGGATATGCAGGGTCCGTAGTGATCCCTTCGGAACCTCCTATGCCACCTCTCTCATCTCCGGCTTCCATCCCAACACTCCCTGAACTCATTGTGACTCCCTGAACTTGCCATATGCTCCTCCCAGATTTTCTTGCCTCTGATTGAACTGCCTCCTCTGAGTCATCCTTTATGATCCATTTCAAGCACTAGCTCCTGACTATGGCCCCAACTCACAAATTCAGGCCCCTCTCCTTCATTACAGCTGTTGTTAGACCATTGTAGTGGGTTGTATGTCTGTCTCCAAGCTGTGCTTTTCTGGTCTCAATTCCCTAGTACTTGCACAACACTGAACGTAAAATGAGCACCCAAGAAATAGTAGGTGAGTGGATAAGTGAACGAATGAACATCAAAGTACCCGAAGAACACACACAATCTATGAACAAGTGCCTGAGTCCAGCCCCGGTGGATCCAGGGTAATTCGAAGGGAAGACGGAATCAGCGTCCTAGGAAAAAACTTATTTAATTACAGATATAGAGAGATTAGAAATGGATAGTGTAGTAGGAAATATTAGTGGAGAAAAAGAGGCTGAATAACTTGGTTTACATGGGATACCAATAAAGCTTCGAGACAAGAAGCTTGCACCACCTACGCAGGCCACCAGCACCCATTTGAATATCTGAGGGTGCCCCGCCTTGGGCTCCCTCTCGCGTGGAACTTAAATGCCAGGGCAAAATTAGCAGGCTTGGTGAGCACTCACGCTCCAGATGAGAATTCAGCCAGAAAAACGGAGAACAAGAAAGAATGACACAGGGGAATCAGTCTTTCCAGAAACTGATCCGTTTTCTTTATTTTCAGGTTTGCTTATATACCTTTTGTTACACACAGAGACAAATGGAAATTTTAAAGTCACACGGGGGTCAGCAGTCCTGACCTTTATCAAAATCAGGTGCTTCACATAAATGTATAAGAAAAAGGTCTTAGGGGTTTTACATCATCTTCTGGCCATGAGGCCTGCTGACATTTTATGACCCTTTCTTTCTGATAACGGTTAGTTAACCAGAAAACTTATTTTTTCCAAGGGTGTTTTTTCTTAAACCAGGCACCACCCGCTCAAGGTACCAGATAGAGTTGCATTTCTATAGGGTGAGGGTATAGTGGGTTACAACTAAGAAAGCAATTTATTTAATCTAAGGTTAACATGATTAATCTTAAAGGTTAATACTTATTTCTCCTATATGCTAGTTATATTCATTATAAGGGCAGGGAATATGGAGATTTAGCAGCAAACATCAGCCCAACAAATGAAAACCCTTCACCAACGTTCCCCTTAAGATCTATTTAGTCTTAAGATAGTGATAAAGTTCCATTTTTACATAGCAAGGACACAGTGATTTATAACACAGTACAGTGATCTATAACAAAGGAGAAAATTCATTAACTCAAAAAGTCTAGTATTGCTAACATCAAAAACTACTATATTTCCTTTTCTATATTCCAAATACATTAATATATTCCCAGGTGCCTAAGGATATGGAGGCCTAGCGGCAATCATTGACTTAACAATGAGAAAAGCCCTATGCTAATTAAGATTTTCAAAATACTTCAAACTCTCTGTGCTGTTTATGGTTGAGAGGTAGTAAAAAATCATGTGCGTAGTGGCAGAAGTATGGATAATCCTGTCACACAAGCTAGTCTGCCAGCAGAGAGGTTTGACCTGAGACACCCTTGTCATGCCCAGGAATTTTTATTGACTGGAGCTGCAAGTTTATTCCTTCTCCAAGAGAAGTGGAGGGGGTGATGGCCCCCATAAAGTCAGAGGTGTAGGTGAAAGCATGAAATGGTAAAGTAGGTAGACTCTGGTTTTGGGGGTAGATGCTCAGGAACAGGGGGTTTCCTGAGGCTCAATCTCCCCTTTGCATGTGCCAAAGCCTCCTTCCTCATGACCTTTGCCATGGGCAGAGTTCCTCACACTGGCTCTCAGCAAACAAGTATTATAGTCATTCACCCCTGCATGAATATCATATCCAGACACAATTCAATAAGACAGAAATGAGAGCCGGGACTATACTCATCTACTGAGGTCATAGGTTCTAGTGGAAAAGTCAGGGGTCTTATGAAGAGACCAGGACATCACTTTGCTGAAAAAGGTCCATATAGTCAAACCTATGGTTTTGACATTAGTCATCTACATATGTGAGTTAGAACATAAAGGAGGGTGTTGTTCATTCCCTCAATTGTGTCCGAGTCTTTGTGACCCCATGAACTGTAGCACATCAGTCTTCCCTGTCCTTCACCATCTCCTGGAACTTGCTCAAACTCATGTCCATTGAGTCGGTGATGCCATCCAACCATCTCATTCTCTGTCGTCCCCTTCTCCTCCCGCCTTCAATCTTTCCCAGCAATAAAGTCTTTTCTAATGAGTCAACTCCACATCAGGTGGCCAAAGTATTGGAGCTTTAGCTTTAGCGTCAGTCCTTCCAATGAATATTCAGAACTGATTTCCTTTAGGATTGACTGATTTGATCTCCTTGCTTTCCAGGAGACTCTTAAGAGTCTTACCCAATGCCACAGTTCAAAAGCATCAATTCTTCAGTGCTCAGCTTTCTTTATAGTGCAACTCTCACATCCAGACATGACTACTGGAAAAACCATAGCTTTGACTAGATGGACCTTTGCTGGCAAAGTAATGTCTTTGCTTTTTAATATGCTGTCTAGATTGGTCATAGCTTTTCTTCCATGGAGCAAGCATCTTTTAATTTCATGGCTGCAGTCACCATCTGCAGTGATTTTGGAGCCCAATAAAATAGTCTCTCACTGTTTCCATTGTTTCCCCATCTATTTGCCATGAAGTGATGGGACCAGATGCCATGATCTTCATCTTTTGAATGTTGACTTTTAAGTTTTAACATTAAAACCACTCTCCTCTTTCACCTTCATAAAGAGGCTCTTTTTAGTTCCTCTTCACCATCATAAGAGTGGTATTATCTGAATATTTGAGATTATTGATATTTCTCCCAGCAATCTTGATTCCAGCTTGTGTTTCATGCAGCCTGGCATTTTGAATGATGTACTCTGCATAGAAGTTCAATAAGCAGGATGACAATATATAGCATTGACATACTCTTTTCCCAATTTGGAACCAGTTCATTGTTCCATGTCTGATTCTAACTGCTGATTCTTAACCTGCATACAGATTTTTCAGAAGGCAGGTAGGTTGTCTGGTATTCCTATCTCTTAAAGAATTTTCCATGGTTGCTGTGATCCACACAGTCAAAGACTTTAGAGTAGTCAATGAAGCAGAAGTAAATGTTTTTCTGGAATTCTCTTGCTTCTTCTATAATCCAACACATGTTGGCAATTTGATCTCTGGTTCCTCTGCCTTTTCTAAATCCAGCTTGAACATCTGGAAGTTCTTGGTTCATTTATTGTTGAAGTCTAGCCTGGAGAATTTTGAGCATCACTTTGCTAGCATATGAAGTGAGTACAATATTGCATAGGAACCTGAAATATTACGTACGTGAATCAAGGCAAATTGAAAGTGGTCAAATGGGAGATGGCAAGAATGATCACTGACATTTTAGGGATCAGTGAACCAAAATGGACAGGAAGGGGCAAATTTAATTCTGATGACCATTATCTACTACTGTGGGTAAGAATCCCTTACAAGAAATGGAGTAGCCCTCACAGTCAGCAAAAATGTCCAAAATGCAGTACTTGGGTGCAGTCTCAAAAATGACAGAATGATCTCTGTTCACTTCCAAGGCAAACCATTCAATATCACAGTAATCCAAGGGCTTGGAGTACAACATGAAGCAGGGCAAAGGCAAACAGAGTTTTGCCAAAAGAATGCACTGGTCATAGCAAACATGGATGTCACCTGAATGTCAATATTGAAATAAGATTGATTATATTCTTTGCAGCTAAAGATGGAGAAGGTCTATACAGTCAGCAAAAGCAAGACTAAGTATTGGCTGTGGTTCAGATCATGCACTCCTTATTGCAAAGAAGGCTGAGCACCAAAGAAATGATGCTTTTGAACTGTGGTGCTGGAGAAGACTCTAAGAGTCCCTTGGTCTGCAAGGAGATCAAACCAGTCAATCCTAAAGGAAGTCAGTCCTGAATATTCATTGAAAGGACTGATCTGAAGCTGAAGCTCCAATACTTTGGCCACCTGATGCAAAGAACTGACTCATTTGAAAAGACCCTGATGTGGGGAGAGATGGAGGGCAGGAGGAGAAGGGGATGACAGAGGATGAGATAGTTGGATGGCATCACCGACTCAATGGACAAGAGTTTGAGCAAACACTGAGAGATATTGAAGGACAGGGAAGCCTGGTGTGCTGCAGTTTATGGGGTTACAAAGCATTGGATACAACTGAACTACTAAAAAACAAAATATCGTGAATTGGGAATGTAGACCCTGAGATTTAATCAGTTTGTTTTCTGTGTAAACTTACCCACTTAGCCTCTTTTTTCTCAACTCCTTCTTCTACAAATTGAGGATAAAAATATCCACTTTATATGTCTGTAAAGATTGCATTTAATATATGGACAGCAGAGCAAAATATCTGCCCTACAGTGGTTGCTCAAAAAAAGTGTGAGTGAAAGTCTGTGACCCCTATGGATTATACAGTCCATGGAATTCTCCAGGCCAGAATACTGGAGTGGGTAGCTTTTCCCTTCTCCAGGGGATCTTCCCAACCCAGGGATCAAACCCAGGTCTCCCGCACTGCAGGCAACTTAAAATGAAGATCCTTGTTAAAAACGTATATCGTATAAAGTGGTTGTCAGAAAGAAATGAGGCAACACATATAAAACCTTAAGCATACTGGCTAGCATATGTAAGGACCTCAGTCTTGCTTTTGATATTTGGCATCATCACTGCTATTACTGAGTCAAGATGAAGTGGCAGTGCTTATAAACAGGAAGACAGGACCTGGCACAGGGATACCAGGAGTTCAATGAAGACTGGCATGCAGACACAGAGGCCAAATACAATGATGCCAGGGAATGAGGGAGCTTTCAATCATCAAACACACGTGATTGTTCCAGTGAGACCCAAAGACATTATTAGGTAACAATCAGGAGTGCTGAGCTAACAGAAAAGCCTGGCAAATCACATCTCAGGCCAATCTAGGAAATTATAGCTGAATGTGGGAGGTGAGGAAACTGACACTCTCCTGCCTGTGACAAGAGCTACTCTGGACCCAGAATAAGTGCTAGCTGGCCATGGGGAAATCAGTAGGAAGAGCTGTAGAGGTGTAACCATGTCAAAACATCTGGAAGATGAGAGTCTGCTATCAAAGGTGCTGGAAAGAGCAATAAACTGTGCATAGAGCAAAGTGAATCAGGTTAAATCAGTGGTTCTTAGCTATTTTATGTGTTATGGACCCTATATCAAAATGAATTTAAATCACAGATCATTATTCCCACAGAAGATATACAAATATGCTTACAATCTCAAGGACCTTATATGCATGCTGGGCTCTATGAAACTCATGTTATACAATGAATTACCATAACACACCAATCAGAATGGCCATTCTTAAAAAGTCTACAAATAACAAATGCTGGAGGGGGTGCGGAGATAAAGAAACCTCCTACACTGTTGGTACAAATGTAAATTGGTGCAGTTCATTTTAGTTCAGTTCAGTGGCTCTGCCGTGTCCAACTCTTTGTGACCCCAAGGACTGCAGCACACCAGGCCTCCCTGTCAATCACCAACTCCTGGAGTTTACTCAAACTCACATCCATTGAGTTGGTGATGCCTTCCAACTATCTCATCTTCTGTCATCCCTTCTTCTCCTGCCTTCAATCTTTCCCAGCATCAGGGTCTTTTCAGATAAATCAGTTCTTCCCATCAGGTGGCCAAAGGATTGGAGTTTCAGCTTCAGCATCAGTCTTTCCAATGAATATTCAGGATGATTTCCTTTAGGATGGACTGGTTGGATCTCCTTGCAGTCCAAGGGACTCTCAAGAGTCTTCTCCAACACCACAGTTCAAAAGCATCAATTCTTCGGCAGTCAGCTTTATTTATAGTCCAATTCTCACATCCATACATGACTACTGGTAAAACCATAGCCTTGACTAGACAGACCTTTGTTGGCAAAGTAATGTGTCTGCTTTTTAATAGGCTGTCTAGNTCTTCTCCAACACCACAGTTCAAAAGCATCAATTCTTCGGCAGTCAGCTTTATTTATAGTCCAATTCTCACATCCATACATGACTACTGGAAAAACCAAAGCTTTGATAGATGGACCTTTATGTTCATAGCAGCATTGTTTATGATAGCCTAGACTTGTATGCAGGTCAGGAAGCAATAGTTAGAACTGAACAAGGAACAACTGACTGATTCCAAATAGGAAAAGGAGTACGTCAAGGCTGTATATTGTCACCTTGCTTATTTAACTTCTATGCAGAGTACATCATGAGAAATGCTGGGCTGGAAGAAACACAAGCTGGAGTCAAGATTGCCAGGAGAAATATCAATAACCTCGGATATGCAGATGACACCACCCTTATGGCAGAAAGTGAAGAGGAACTTAAAAGCCTCTTGATGAAAGTGAAAGAGGACAGTGAAAAAGTTGGCTTAAAGCTCAACATTCAGAAAACGAAGATCATGGCATCTGGTCCCATCACTTCATGGGAAATAGGTGGGGAAACAGTGGAAATAGTGTCAGACTTTATTTTAGGGGGCTCCAAAATCACTGTAGATGGTGACTGCACCCATGAAATTAAAAGACGCTTACTCCTTGGAAGAAAAGTTATGACCAACCTAGATAGCATATTCAAAAACAGAGACATTACTTTGCCGACTAAGGTCCGTCTAGTCAGGGCTATGGTTTTTCCGGTAGTCATGTATGGATGTGAGACTTGGACTGTGAAGAAGGCTGAGCACCAAAGAATTGATGCTTTTGAACTGTGGTGTTGGAGAAGACTCTTGAGAGCCCCTTGGACTGCAAGGAGATACAACAAGTCCATTCTGAAGAAGATCAGCCCTGGGATTTCTTTGGAAGGAATGATGCTAAAGCTGAAACTCCAGTACTTCAGCCACCTCATGTGAAGAGTTGTCTCACTGGAAAAGACTCTGATGCTGAGAGGGATTGGGGGCAGGAGGAGCAGGGGCCAACAGAGGATGAGATAGCTGGATGGCATCACTGACACAATGGATGTGAGTCTGAGTGAACTCCAGGAGTTTGTGATGGACAGGGAGGCCTGGCATCCTGCGATTATGGGGTCACAAAGAGTCAGACATGACTGAGTGGCGGAACTGAACTGATACAGTGCAAGCTAAGAGTCAGAATGTAGGTAATTTTCAGTAGGTGCAGAATGAAAAATACAAATGGGTATTTGTCTGAAAAATATTTAGAAATTTGTCTGAAAAATATTTGGAAATTTGACTGAGTTGGTTGCCAGGTCCAATGTCATCTAGTTAATCCAAGGGACAGCTTGTCCTGGTAATCAAACTCAAATGGCATGCAGTAATGGGAAGCATTACTCATTGGAACCACAGTAGGAGAAAATCATGTCAGAGCTTATGTTTCTCTAGGGTCTTCTTTTCCAACTCTGTAATTTTTCATCAGGATCCCATTAAAAACAAACAACAACAACAAAAACAACAACACTCAATTACTGACTTTAAGTAAAAGCCCAAATAAATATCAAAGCAAATATAAGTGCCTCAGTGGAGAATTTTATCTTTTACTCTGATTTTTAACAGCTTACCTTGAATATCTTGTTTATGTATTCAAATTTGTAATCTTCAGTCCTTCAAAATAAATCAATAAATTGTATTTTCATAGCAAAACAGTGGCAGAAAACAGCCCTTATTTTATTTTTATAAACAGCCCTTATTTTAGTGATCAGTGATATTCCATATACTTTGGCACATGAAATAGTGTTTCACTCTTATGTAGGAAATTTATTTTGGACTAGATCAATTAGGAACTATTTATATAGTTTAAAATTAAATATCAACTCAGCAAAACTTAATAAAATTTGCTAGATTTTAACTTCCTGCATTCAGTTCAACAAGCATCTTTTCAATGCCTGTCACGTACTACACAGCCATGTGAGGATACAAAGATAAATTGACTTTCTCCTTGTCCAAGGGAAAGATCTTACTGCGTCTGAATGAAGCATGTGAAGTGCTAACATAGAGACATACATGAACTATGAAATCCATTGGAGGACCCATCCCCAAATAAAGGTTCAGGAGAAGCTTGTTGGACTAGGAAAATTAATTCTAAGAGAGTGTTAGCCCATGTGAAGAATGGGAGACAATGCTTTCCAGATTGAAAGGAGGATGACAAAAGACTGGTTTGTAAGATTGGTTTTGTCAAGAAAAGAGAAACTCATTTGTCTTCACTGTATGAGAAAAGCATGGCAGAAACAGGAAACTGTAAGCAAGTTGGTGTTTCTAGAGGTTAGAACACCTACTATGCATACATGTACATCACTTTGCTTCTACGGGGAAAACAGCCATAAAAGGGCTGACAGTCAAGATATGGGACCCAGTTAGGGGCTCTTTTCAGCTTTCCTGGTGGCTCACATGGTAAAGAATCTGGCTGCAATGCAAGAGACCCAGGTTCGATCCCTGGGTCAGAAAGATCCCTTGGAGAAGGGAATGGTAACCCACTCCAGAAAACTTGCCTGGAAAATTCCATGGACAGAGCAGCCTGGTGGGCTACAGTCTGTGGAATCAAACAGAGTTGGATATGACTGAGCATGCACAAAATGTGGCACACACAAGGAGGTCCAACAGCGAAGAGTGTGGTGAGGAAGTCATCAAAGGAAGGAGAAGAAAGAGAGCCAATCATCCCTCCATTTCCCAGGACTCTTCCAGCAGAGCTCAGGGAGAGGAGAAATTTGATGGAAAATCAAGTTGTGCGTTTCCTTAATGTTTTAAACTAGATATTCTAATTACTATGTTGAAAATAAACTTAAACTCCAGGACTTCCATTATCTTCAGTTCAGTTCAGTTCAGTTGCTCAGTAGTCTCGGACTCTTTGCAACCCCGTGAATTGCAGCACGCTAGACCTCCCCTTCCATCACCAACTCCCAGAGTTCACTCAAACCCATGTCCATCGAGTCAGTGATGCCATCCAGCCATCTCATCCTCGGTCGGCCCCTTCTCCTCCTGCCCCCAATCCCTCCCAGCATCAGAGTCTTTTCCAATGAGTCAACTCTTCGCATGAGGTGGCCAAAGTACTGGAGTTTCAGCTTTAGCATCATTCCTTCCAAAGAACACCCAGGACTGATCTCCTTTAGGATGGACTGGTTGGATCTCTTTGCAGTCCAAGGGACTCTCAAGAGTCTTCTCCAAAACCACAGTTAAAAAGCATCAATTCTTTGGACGCAGCTTTCTTCACAGTCCAATTCTCACATCCATACATGACCACTGGAAAAACCATAGCTGTGACTAGACGGACCTTTGTTGGCAAAGTAATGTCTCTGCTTTTGAATATGCTATCTAGGTTGGTCATCACTTTCCTTCCAAGGAGTAAGCATCCTTTAATTTCATGGCTGCAATCACCATCTGCAGTATCTTAGTAAACAAGAAACAACCCACAGTCTCTGTCCAATTTTCACTAAACAATTTTAAATAAGCAGTAGGAACAAAATAAATTGACTTCGTTGTCCAACAGGTTGTGTTTGTTTNCCTTTAATTTCATGGCTGCAATCACCATCTGCAGTATCTTAGTAAACAAGAAACAACCCACAGTCTCTGTCCAATTTTCACTAAACAATTTTAAATAAGCAGTAGGAACAAAATAAATTGACTTCGTTGTCCAACAGGTTGTGTTTGTTTAGTATACCGGTAATATCATAATTCACCAACATTGGACCTATTATAGCAAAAATAAATTTAATAGATAAAATGATGTATTCTATTTGCGAGTTTGTTGATATGTGGGTGGTAGCAGAACATCCAAGTGGATTCAGTGAAGCAACTGAATTAATGTATACCTAAATTCATTTTGCTCTAACTTTTGGAGAGAAATTAGGGCTATACTCAAAGAAACATTTGTTTCTCTTGAACATTTTTTTTTCCCTTTTAGCTCTTTATGAGTGATGATTACTTCCAAACAAAGATATTTTTATAAACTTACAATTACTGTGGGTTTTTCTGTTTCAATGAAAGCTATCAGTTCAGTTCATTTAAGTCATTCAGTCGTGTCTGACTCTTTGCAACCCCATAATCGCAGCACGCCAGGCCTCCCTGTCCATCACAAACTCCTGGAGTTCACTCAGACTCACGTCCATCGANACTTTTCATTAGATAGTTATTTTATGCTATCTAGATAGATCTTAAAGTTTACTTCATGTGGATCTTAAAGATTGCTTTAAAAATTTTACTAGATATTTTTTCTTTTGGATTACAATTCTAAATAGTATCTTTTCTTTCATTAAATCTTGTGATTAGCTGTTGTTTCTAGAAAAGCTATTGATTTTTTAAATATTGATCTTGCAAAGTTATTTCAGTCTTATTGCTTGAGGATACTTTTTTAGTTGATTCTCTTTAGTTTCTTGGATATATAATCATAATATTTGCAAACAATAATCATTTCCCTCTTGTCTAATTTTTACCTTGTTTCTTGTGACTTCAGGAGATGTTTCTGAAGTCTGACTTAGTGGCTGGTCAGACATCTGTGCCAGCAGCTTTGACCTATGACTCCCTACTTGGAGGTGGCAGAGTGAAGGAGGAACCAGCAAGGTGTCTGGCTCCAAATTGCTGGATTCCCATCCCAGCTCCACCATTTCTCAGCTGTGTGACCTTGGACACACATAACCATCCTGTGACTCAGTTTCTCATCTATAAAACAATGGGCTCGCCCTCATAGTGTGGTCATGAGGACTAAGTTTGCATGGTGGTTGGCATATGGAAAGCTGGAAAATACTTTATAAATGTCTGTTAACATTAGAGCCAGCAGCCATGGACATGTCTAGCAGGGTTTAACTGTACAAAAATCTATAATCTATTTACTAGATCTTTAAACGTTTATGAACCAACTTTCAAACTCTCCAGGCTTTTCTTAATTAAAATTTTGTTCTTTGTAAAAAATCTAAGTCTGATAGGTTTATGTAAATAAAAGCAGGCATGATGGTGGGGTCTTAAAGTGATATCCTCTTTTTCATAAGGGCTTGCTTATCTTTTCACTGGAGAGGGAACTTGAAGACATGAAGCAGCTCAAAATGACCACCTCACATGAGGAGGCAGTTGACATTAGAGTCTGATGGCCATTTTTTAACTCGACAACTGTTAATGATCAGGAGCACTCAGTGACGAAATATCAATAAGACCATTTCCCGTCACTGAGGGACACAGTCTAACAGGAGATAGACGCTCTGCAAGTAACTAGGACTTGTTTTGTAGGTGTCTCGTTTTGTCTAGACGGTTTTGGAGGACATGCTAAGCAAACCCCTAGGGATCTCTTTGTACGAGGCATTGATGAGGCTGGGAGACTCACTCTGACACAAGAGTTGAGGTATGACAACTTGATCCTGGTGGGGGGGTCGTTTTAAGTGTCTATCACTCAACAGTTATAGCTACTATTAACTGACTTCCTGTTATGGACCAGACACTTTAGATACATCAGTATTATCTCATTTCATTCTCTTCACAACTCTCAGAGGNTGGCGAGGGGGTCATTTTAAGTGTCTATCACTCAACAGTTATAGCTACTATTAACTGACTTCCTGTTATGGACCAGATACTTTAGATACATCAGTATTATCTCATTTCATTCTCTTCACAACTCTCAGAGGCATGCATTATGGGCTTCATTTCACGATAGAAACAGCAGTTCAAGGAGATGAAGGACTTGCCCCAGGCTAGCCAAGCAGTAAATGGCAGAAATGGGATTTGCCCTGCTGTCTGTCTATCTGCTGCCATTAGCGTTGTGCTTTACCCCAGGTGTCCTCTGATTTGGCTCACATGCACTTTCGCAGGAGCTCCAAGTGAGGGGTGAGGGAACCCCACCAGTGAAGGAGTAGGCACTGGAAGAATTCATTGGCTAAAATCTCTGGGACATGGATGCTTAACTCAGCCCTGCTTTGTGACCCGTGTTGAGTCAGGTTGCCCAGCAGTTAGGTAGGTTGTTTACTACGCAAGGGGACTCAGCCAAGGGAGCAAGACAGGGCTGAAATCCAGACTGAGCTCCTCTTGCCAAAGGCACCTTGGTAAGGGGCTACATGTGTCAGGAAGGAGTGCCTTTTCCCAGTTCCTACTGAGATGGGCTAAGGATGACACATGGGCTGACTCCAGCCCTGGCTCTCACGGCAGCACAAAATGGAGTTACTGTATTTTCCTCACTCGGGGTAGCCTCTGGAGCCCAGAAATGGCAGTGCCCCGGGCCGTGGATCCAGCCGCCTTCAGGTGCATCTAGGCCCATCTTTCTGCTCGAGGCTTTTCAAGTGAACTCACTGATTCATGACGCCCTGTTGCAGGCATCTTCTCTCTATATCTGGAGCTGGCCTGGTCTGTAGACCACCCTTTTCTCCACCATTCTGCATCTTCAATCTTTCTACTTTCTCTGCCTGGAACAGATTCAGGTTTTGTGGAACCTGAAGGTTATGAAATTTGGGACCNCTCACTGATTCATGACGCCCTGTTGCAGGCATCTTCTCTCTATATCTGGAGCTGGCCTGGTCTGTAGACCACCCTTTTCTCCACCATTCTGCATCTTCAATCTTTCTACTTTCTCTGCCTGGAACAGATTCAGGTTTTGTGGAACCTGAAGGTTATGAAATTTGGGACCTTCTTTAGGAAAAAAATATCGAACTCTGAATACCAAATCAGGTGCAGAGCCTGGGAAGGGGCCTGGGCAAGTGAGAAGGCCCCAAAGTGTGTGCTTCATAACTTTAGGCTAAATTGGCCCGTTTCCACCACACCCCTCGCTGACCCTTTCCCTCGGGCCTTGTCTCCCGTCCCTGGCCCTTTTGGATGGACTTGGCCTAGACTTTGGCCTTCAGCGTTCTGCCAGCACATGGCTTTTGGTCTCTGTGTCCCAGCCCACACAGAGCCACCTGGGGAAGTGCAGGTCCCCCGTGTACTGGTGTGCCGTCCTCAGAATCCTGACCTGCCTCCATGTGGCCTGGCCTGAAGTGGGAGGCGACAGGCTGGACCAGAGACGTGTGGATAGACACCTGGCTTTGGCAGCTTCACGGAGGAGGGGTGGCCGTGGCAGGTAGTGCAGCAAGAGGAGACATCGTGAGCTGGAACAGGGGGAAGACGGAAGACACTAGAAGTCAGTGCTGGTGACCCACACGTCACACACACAAACACACAGACACTGAAAGTGAAGTCGCTCAGTCGTGTCCCACTCTGTGACCCTGTGGGCTGTAGCCCACCAGGCTGCCCTGTCCATGGGATTCTCCAGGCAAGAAAACTGGAGTGGGTTGCCATACCCTTCTCCAGGGGGTTTTCCCGACCCGGGGATCAAATCTGGGTCTCCCACATTTTAGGCTGACGCTTTACCCTCCGAGCCATCTGCCATTTAGATACACAGACACTGGTTGGGAATAAGTTCAAGGCTCTGATCTGACTTGGGACAGATGGGAAANAGAAAACTGGAGTGGGTTGCCATACCCTTCTCCAGGGGGTTTTCCCGACCCGGGGATCAAATCTGGGTCTCCCACATTTTAGGCTGACGCTTTACCCTCCGAGCCATCTGCCATTTAGATACACAGACACTGGTTGGGAATAAGTTCAAGGCTCTGATCTGACTTGGGACAGATGGGAAATGTGCCAGAGAAGGCTGCTGGGCAGTTGTGGCAGAAACTTGGGTTACACACCTGTTCATGGAAGAAACCTGGGGTGTGGGAGCGCAGAGGAGGGAAGCCACCAGGAGGCCGGAGGTGAAGGCTGCCCGGAGAGGACCTGAGAACTTGGCTTTGACGGGGAGGCAGGTGTCTTTCAGGCAGAAACGGAGGAATGGCCAGCATCGCAGACAGCAGCGAAAGAAACAAGGGCAGATGTCCACGCAGGGTCACCTTGGGAGGAGGTGCGAGGGACCAGCACACTGACATCAACTTTTCAGAGAAAGCCCAGAGGCAGTCTGGTCACAAGCGAGTGTGTCCTGTCCCCGCCCAGGGCGGCAACCCCTGCTGTGGGAAGCATCCACATGGCCCTCAGGGCAGACGCCATCCTGGAACCCGGCTTTCAGGCCCAGCAGGTTAAGGCCCTAGGAGGTACCCAGGGAAGCTGGCACATTACATGAGAGCATGAACTGCTTTCATNTCTGGTCACAAGCGAGTGTGTCCTGTCCCCGCCCAGGGCGGCAACCCCTGCTGTGGGAAGCATCCACATGGCCCTCAGGGCAGACGCCATCCTGGAACCCGGCTTTCAGGCCCAGCAGGTTAAGGCCCTAGGAGGTACCCAGGGAAGCTGGCACATTACATGAGAGCATGAACTGCTTTCATTCACAGACAACCTGGATAAATACGAAAGAGTGAACTAGCAAAGGAGGGAGCATTTTTTTTTTTTTTTTTTTAATTTAAAGAAATAAATGGTGAGCAAATCAGAAAGGTTCTGACAAGCTACCTTGGTCAGACACAATTACAGAGCCATCATCAGTGCAGAAATTTAATGGCACCCCAGCGTTCGCAGCTGCTGCTCGGGGAGGATAAAGGGGGCTGCCCTTGTGGGGTGAAGGGAGCGCCCCTGCTCCCCGCAGGAGTCAGAGGCTGCAATGCTGTGTGTGTGTGTTTTGGTGGAGGTCACCCTAGTGGACCTGACCAGCCAGCTCTGAGAGTCACAGCGTGGGGCGGGGCAGCACCACCTTACCGCCTGGGACTGAGAGTTTTTAGATAACTTTCAAAACCCCTGTACTACCTTTTACTGTTATCTGCAACGTTGCTTTATTTTCCTTCATTTTAAATTCCGCACCTTGCCGTTTTATTTTTGCCACAGTTGCAGAAGAAAACTGACCTTTAATAGCCCAAGGGAAAAGAAAACCACAAAATCTAGAGACCCACAGACCTGGCTTCCTGGGCTAGCCTGTAGCCTTGGGACCTTGGATGGCTCATTCAAACTTTCAGAGCCTCAGTTTCCTAATCTTAAAATGGGGAAAATAATTGGAAAAAAAAAAGTCTTTTTTTTTTTTTTTGCAATATGCCTTTCATATTAGAATAGCTTTAAATTCACAGAAAAGTTGCTTAGACAGCACAGTTCCCACATAAACTATAGGAATCGTTTCTCCTGTTACTGCATCTTACATTATATGATCCCTTTGTCATAATTAATGAACTGATATTGGTACAATATTATTAATCATTATCCACATTTGCTTTATATTTCTTTAGTCTTTATCTAAAGTCTTTCTGACTCAGTATTTCATCCATTTGGCTGTGACAACTTCTCAAACCTTGTTTTTGATGACCTTTACAGTTTTGATGAATACGGGTCAGGTATTCTGTAGAATGTCTCTCAGGATTTGTTTCATGTTTACTCACAAATTGACTGGGGTGATGGGTTTTGGGGAAGAAGGTTACAGAAGTAAAGTATTATTTTCATCACATCATGTCAGGATAGGTAATATTATGAAGACTTACCATTGTTGATGGTGACTTTGATCACCAGGCTGATGTTATTTCTGTAGAAACAAATTACTTTATGCCCCTTGACCTCTTTCCATACTGAGCTCTTCAGAAAGAAGTTACTATGCACTATAGACCGCTCATGCTTAAGGGTGGGGTGGGGGAGGCTGATGGTCCATCTCCCTGAGGGCAGAGTCTCTACATAAATTACTTGGGATTCTTCTGTGCTAAGGATTTTGTTTCTCTCTCCCATTTATTTCTGTCAGGATGAACTCATGGATATTTATTTTATACTTTAAGTTTTAATCCAATAATACATGATTTATTTTATTGCTTAAGTAGTTCCAGCTTTGGCCACTTAGCCTTTTGTTTTAGTTTTAGTTGGGTTGTTTGTCTACTCATTGTTGAATTTGAAGAGTTCTTTGTGTAGTTTGAATAGAAGTCATTTATCTGATGTATGTTTTGCAAAAATATTCTCTTTGTCTGTGGTTTGTTTTTCCGTTCTCTTAACAGTGTTTTTTACACAACAGAAGTTTTTTGTTGTTTTCTTTTTTTGTTTGTTTGTTTCTGAGCAGAACTTTTTTTACTTTAATAGAGACCAATATCAGTGTTTTTCTTTCAGAGATTGTGCTTTTGATATTGTATCTAAAAATTCATCATCAAGCCCAATATCCTATAGATTTTATCCCATGTTTCTTTTGGAAGTTTTATAGTTTTGCATTTTACATTTAGGTCTATGATTCATTTCTAATTAATTTTGGGGTAAGGTGTAAGGTCTGTGTCTGGGTTCATATTTTGCAGTATATTGAAAAGACTTCTTTCTCCATTGAATTCTTTTGTACCTTTATTTAAAAAAAAAAACTCAGTTGACAATATTTGTGTGGACCTATCTGGACTCTTGTTTCTGTTCCATTGATCTTTGTGTCTGTTCTTTCATCAATACCATGCTGTGTTGATTACTGTAGATTTGTTGTTTGCTTGCTAAGTCGCTTCAGTTGTTTCCAACTCTGTGCGACCTCATAGATAGCAGCCCATCAGGCTTCCCCGTCCCTGGGATTCTCCAGGCAAGAACACTGGAGTGGGTTTCCATTTCTTTCTCCAATGCATGAAAGTGAAGAGTGAAAGTGAAGTCGCTCAGTCGTGTCCGACCCTCAGTGACCCCATGGACTGCAGCCTTCCAGGCTCCTCTGTCCAGTCCATGGGATTTTCCAGGCAGGAGTACTGGAGTGGGGTGCCATTGCCTTCTCCGAAGTCTTAAAATCAGGTAGTGTGAGTCGTCCAACTTTATTTCTTCAGGATTGTTTTGGATACTCTGGGTTTTTTTTGCCTTTCCGTAGGAATTAGTCTGTTTGTGCTGCCATAATAAAATGCCATAAACTGGGTGGCTTAAACAACACAGATTTATCTTTGCACAGTTCTGGAGGCTGGAAGTCTGAGCTCAGTGTGCCAGCATGACTGGGCTCTAGTGAGAGCTCTTTTCTTGGTTTATAGACCTCCTCCTTCTCACTGTGTCCTCCTATGGTAGAAGAGAGCAGACCTGGTGTCTNTCAGCCCAGCGTTTCTCAATACAGAGTGTACTCCAATTGGCAGCAATTACGGTGTTAAGAAGAATATTAATAAAGGCAACAGAGGCTTTCAGAGACCAAAGTCTAAACCATGGGGAATTATGCAGTCTCATCTTCCACAGGTAAATTTTTCTTATTTTGCCTTCAAAATATGATTTCAAGCTCCCAGAAGGCAAAGAACCACATCCACACACACTAACCCACCCTTCTTTTAATGGCGCCCTGTGTGACGCATGCATGCATGCTAAGTCACTCAGTCTTGTCTGACTCTTTGTGACCCTATGGACTACAGCCCACTGGGATCCTTTGTCCATTGGATTCTACAGGCAAGAATACTGGAGTGGGTTGCAACACCCTCCTCCAGGGATGGCACCCTGCGGAGACCTTTGAACAACAAATGTTTAACAAATGTTTCAAAATAAGGTTTGCAAAGAAAGGAGGCAAGTGTTGCTAGTTAACTGACTTTAAAGGGTACTACATGGCAGTGTGGAGTCTGAGAAGCCTGGTCCAGGGTCCTGCTGGGCAATGAGGACGGCAGCCTGGCACCACCTTGCCAGACCAGAGGCAGAAATGGGTTTTCTGCTCCCATAGCCACCCCAGCCTGAAAGTAAGTGTCCACCCTTGGTATTAGTATGTCCAGGTAAGTTTGAAGACAAGGAGAGAATGGGTCTCTGGAAGGCTGTTTCTCTGAATAGCTGGGGAGCTCGAGGAGAGAAGATCAAGAAATAACAGAAGCCAGACACAAGTTTGTCCAATCAGCAGACCCTTAGCCATCTGGGTGGCAGGGGAGAGGCTGAGTAAGCCTTTCTAGGTGATAGAAGTGCATTCAGGGTGCCCCAGCTGATGGTGACACATTGCGCGGAACACAGAAGCAGACTCTGAACCACAGTCAGTGGTTCCTGCAGGCCTGGAATGTCCAGAAGAAACAGCCACTCCAGCTGTCTCTCGTTGCCCTGTGGTTCAGCTTCTGCTTTCTCTTTAACAGTTTATTCCTTCAAAGGTTAGGATGGCCTTCCCTCTACTCAGCTTCTCTACCCCTCGGGGCTGCTCTTCATTCATAACCTTACATCCCATGGATCCTGCTTTCTACTTTCCATCGGGCGTTTCTCTGCTCCTGCCTTCCCTGCAGCCTATCTCAGAGGACCCCCTGGTGAGTTGAACCGTCACACGGGATCAAACCTTCTTTGGTCATTATCTTCCTGCCAAGTTATGTTGTGTTCTGAGTCAGAAACCTGTCTGGTCTTGCACATGGGATTTGGGGGGTCTGATTCCTACCATTCATTTTCTTCCCTTTCAGAAAGGGAAGATACCCAAAAGAAAAAGAGCCAAATAAAAAACAAAGCACTGTTTGTATAAAGCGTTACCCTGTCTACCACAGGATGGTGAAAATTGCCTTGGAAAATGTGGCTGAAGGTGAGGATGTTCCAGCTTCCTTGCCCTGAATCTGTCCACCTGGTCTTTTCAGGTGGAGAAGCTGAAATGGAGGATGGAGAAGGAAGGCCAGGCCTGACTCAAGGGCATGGCCCTGCCAGGTTGGAAATATCCAATATCATCTGAGAAGCCAGACCCGTTTGTGGGACCAAGTAGCTGGAAGAAAGGAAGCAGAAGAAAAGACCTTGATCCTGACCGTGAAGGCACAGTTACCCACTTCAGATGAGACCCCCTTAGAGCTTTAGTGTCTAACATAGGAGTCACTAGCCACACGTGGCCACTAAACATTTGTAAACGTAGTAAGTTTGAACTGAGGTGTTTCGTAAGGGTACAATACAAACCTGATTTTGAAGACTTAGTACAAAAAATGTAAAGTGCCTTATTTATCTTTCATATATTGCTTATTTGCTTAAATNCCCCCTTAGAGCTTTAGTGTCTAACATAGGAGTCACTAGCCACACGTGGCCACTAAACATTTGTAAACGTAGTAAGTTTGAACTGAGGTGTTTCGTAAGGGTACAATACAAACCTGATTTTGAAGACTTAGTACAAAAAATGTAAAGTGCCTTATTTATCTTTCATATATTGCTTATTTGCTTAAATGAAAATATTTTACATATATTGGATAAAATGAATCATTAAAATTAAAGTTACCTGTTTTTTTTTTTTTTTTCCACTTCTAAAATGTGGTCTCTAGATAACTTAAAATTACATATGTGGCTCCCATGGTATTTCTGTTGGGCAGCGTCATCTTAGTTCAGACATGTCAGCTCTCTGGGGAACAGGGAGCAGGGAGGCAGGTGAGGAGGGGCTGCAGTGGAGAGAGGCAGGAGCACCCCTCCCCAGCATTGCAGATCACTGCTTCAATCAACAGTGGCCAGGGTCACAGAGTCACGTGATCTGAAACATGGCAACCGAGGTAGAAGGACCTATCTGTGGCTCCTTTGCTCAGATGTGGACCCTGGGCTGGGCAGGCACCTGGGCACCTTAGATTCTTCTCCATTATAATTAAAGTTATTTTACTTGTTCATCTACACAAAACACCTCTACTGAACTTCTGCTATGTGCTGGCACCCTTCTGGGCTCCGGGAGTACAGTCTAGGGTAACAAAAGAAAAATCTGATCTTATGGAACGGATACTAGCAAGGCAAAAAAGGCAGTAAACAAATAAGAAGCCCAGTCTACCTGTGCCATGGGGGATACTGTTGTGAAGCAAAATGAGGCAGGTGAGGTTGCAGAGAGCACATGGTGATGCTGGTGGTTTAATCACTAGGTTGCATCCGGCTCTTGCAACCCCACGGACCGTAGCCCACCAGGCTCCTCTGTTCATGGGATTTCCCAGGCAAGAATACTGGAGAGGGTTGCCATTTCCTTCTCCAGGGATTGAACCAAGGTCTCCTGTAGTGCAGGCAATCTCTTGCATTTCAGGTGGATTCTTTACCAACTGAGCTGCCAGGGAAGCCCAAGAGAGCACATGGGGAGGTGCTATTCTAGAGGGTGGTGAGGGGAGGACCTCACTGACATCTGCTGGAGACCAGAATAAGATGTGTATAAGAGACAGGTCTAAACCATGGGGAATTATGCAGTCTCATCTTCCACAGGTAAATTTTTCTTATTTTGCCTTCAAAATATGATTTCAAGCTCCCAGAAGGCAAAGAACCACATCCACACACACTAACNGGGTGGGGGAGAGTGGAGGGGGGGGGGGGGGGGGGGGAGGGGGGGGGGGGGGGGGGGGGGGGGAGAAGACCCTGTGGAAGGAGAGGACCCTCCCCTGCCTGTTCTTGCAGGAGGCAGGAAGACAACGTGCCTGGAGCGGGCTGCAGAAGTGAAGGCCCGGGATCAGTTCCTCAGATTGATGGGAAGCCCCTGGAGGGCTTGGAGCAGAGCAGTGATATTATCTGTCTAGGTTTTAAAAGGAGAAGTCTGGACACTTACTGAGAATAGAGTGGGGCAGGCAGACCCGGAAGCAGAGAGCCCAGGTTCTAAGTTATTATAATAGTCTGGGGAAGAAACCGTGGGGCCTTAGGCCAGGGCTGTAGCAATGACAAATAAGCCTTGGAGGCAGAGCTAGAAGGATTTGCTGATGGATTGGATATGGGGTGCGGGAGAGGGCAGGAGTCGAGGATGACTCCAAGGGTCTCGGCCTGAGCAGTTAGAAGCATGCAGCTGCCATCAGCTGAGATGGGAAGACTGGGAGAAGCAGGCTTAGTCAGGGAAAACGCGATGCGATTCAGGCTGGGAGCCATACAGGGTGAGACCTCTAGCTGACAGGAGACAAGAGGAGATGGCACGTAGGCGGTTGGATATATGAGTCTGGAGTTTTGAAAACAGGTCAGGGCTTGAGAAATCAATCTCGCAGACCTCAAGGAACAGATGAGAATAACATAGAGATAATATCTAAAGGCTTCAGAGATTATCTGAGGACTGAGTATAGATGGGAACGAGAAGGTTGTAGGCAGGGGCCCCTTCTCTTAAGAGTGGGGAAGATGGCGAGGAACCAGCAACAAAATACAAAAGAGAATGGCCTGTGGGATAGGACTGGGAGCCTGGAGACCAGTGCCCTGGGGATGGGGCTTTCACACCCACCTCTGTCTGGCCCTCAAGATCACACTTGGTCGCCTGGTACCTATTTTAACACACACTGCAAAGAGTTGTTTTGATGTCTGACTTCCTTTTGTAACCCTAGGTTTAATGTAGATTCTGGCATTGAGTAGGCTCAGTAAATATTTGTCAAATAAATCAGCAAGCATTTAAAAAAGGAGAAAGAACAGTCTGGCGTTTTTTGTTATGTCATTTTCATATGCATTGAAATGCAAATTTTTAACACATATTTTCTTGGGTTAGCAGTAGGGAGGAGGTGAGGGTGATAATAGGAGATGGCAAAGGGTGCCACTGAGCTCCGCCTTGTCCAACTCTACCCCTCAGCTCCTCCCCCGCCCCTCCCCAACCCTGCAGACAGAGAGGACAGAGACTCTCATCACTATTGCAGCTGACAAACCACGTGATGGGTGAAGTCACCAGCGGGCAACCCAGGCATTTCTGTTGTCACAGTCACTCATGCTGCTGTCAGGGGACTTATCTGCGGTGTCGCCCCATCCAGAGCTCAGCCCTGAATCTGCAGAAAGCAGAGGGCCCCCAGGAGTCATCCTCCTCGTTGGCGTCTGTCTGAAAATCAAACTCCATTTTGTGCTCAGCCAGTGTCTGCATGGCTGCTTTATTATTGATCAAACAGGTCTCTACAGAGAGCCGCCCTGAGATGAGAAAAATCTTAAAAGGCTCCCTCGGCTATGATTCAAGTCGGAGAATCAAGCCCCGAGCTTATTTGAGGACCAGAGGCCTGCCTGTGTGGAGACAGACGCTGAAAACCTTGCATCTGACTGTGCTGGACCTGGAAGTCTGTGTAGCTCCCACTCCACACTGTGAGGCTTTCACTACTGTGATCAGAGCAAACCACACACACACACACACCTCCTCCCAGCCCATGCTTCCTCCGCTGGTGATATCCGGGTTATAGGGAAAATGTCAGCCGCTGGGATAGTTGCCAGCATCTGGGTGTTCAGTGCTGAGTAATGAGTCCTCCTCGTGCCAGCATGGGGCTGCGGTTTCCTGCACGAGTTTTATGGAAAATGCCTGTCAACTTCCCGATATCAGTGCATATGGAGGATGCAGATTTCTTTTGAAGAAGGTCTACTAATCAAAGAAGGAGAGAAAGAAGTAGGCATATTGACCAGACATTTCATATTCCTTTCTCCATTTAGTGTGCACGGATAATGTGAATTTGACCCCAGCTGTGACAGGTTGCAGCTTATGAGGAATAGAGACTGGAAACAGATCCATGAAGATAGCAGAGGTGAGAGTAAATCCACTAGTTTATGCTAGCAAAAGCTCTAGAAAAAGAGAGGCTGGTGGGGATTACTGATGGAACCACAGTTACAGGAGGAAAAATCTTCCCCCTCCAATTCTTCTCCCAGAATGAGAAAAAAAATGGTACCTTGTTTAAGAACTTCCTTAATCAAGCCCTTGTAAGTGGTGATTTCAAACCATCAACAGGTCTTTATGTAGCTAAAGAACAGTCATTAAGGAGGGGGAGGTTCAGTAATAGGCCCGTTTTTATTCTCAGTGGCCCAAAGGGGTACAATTTGAAAGGAGTTTGGGGACTGGGGGAGAGGAATTAAATGAATACTGATCTCCATAGTGATATAGGTTATTAATTCCATTGTGGGTTGAGATGGCCTTGCACATTATGGAGTAGTTGGTAAGGTTTCTTTTCCTTCTTATGCTCTGAGAATTAATGTTCATCCCTGAGAGGTATGTGTGTGTGTCTGTGTGTGATGTCTCTGAGGCTTTTTGTGTCTGTGTGTTTTGTGTTTGATTAAAAAATTGCTTCTAGATCTGAAAGTCTACTATGGTAGCCATGAGCCACATATAATAACTATTTAAATTTAAATTAATTAAAGTTAAAATTAAATGTGATTAAAAACTCAGTTTCTTAATCACACTAGTAACTAAGAGATGGAACATTTCCATCATTACAGAAAATTACCTGGGACAGCATTGCTTATGACCCTTGGAGAAAAAGACAACAACTTAATATCTTATATTTTCACTTATTCACCTAACTCATTTTAGAAGGTTTGCTAGGATGTTCCATGCCCAGAGCTATAGCTGGAACCAGGGGCACAGGAGACACAGCCCTTGACCTTTAGCTCCTTGCAATGTCATGTGTGGCTAGGTCTGAATTTCGGTTTTCCTTTGTGAAGGTGATAGGGAATGAAACCGTCTTGTGATTCTAATTTATGGAGTTCGGGTAGGCACATGGGGACGGAAATCAGAGATAGCAATGGAGCTCCGAAGTTTTGAGAGCAAGCCTGCCACACTCAGAGCCCTACCCTAAGTTGGAAGGGTATCTTCTTACCCTGGATACTTAAAGGAGCCTCAAAATCTGACCCAGACGAGGTGTTAATAACATCACCTCCACATTTTATCCCTGTGCAAATCTCATTTTGGGATGGTTATATAAATCATATTAATGGAAGTTCTTTTGCAAAGGAAATCTATTTTGATACCACTGTAATTTACGGCAATGAACAATTTTAATATACTCGAGAGTTATCTGGATGTGATAATGAGCCATCCACACAATGGGATTTAAAAAAATTATCTTTTTATTAGAATTTGATATTGACTCATTAAACAATAATGAATTTCCCTCAGTTCAGCCCAGGGGATAGGGGTGGGCAGAGGGAAAGCACTGAGGATTATTTTTTCAAATGAAATTGATGAGACCTGGATATCCAACTGGACACTCTTCCTAGACTCTGTTGCCTGGCCCTCCCCCTGCCCCCACCTTCCTAGGGCCTGCCAGTTCCATCCCTGCCTTGGGTATAATGGTCCCTGTTCTGTAGGAGGGAACCACTTGCACGTACTTTGTATGGAAGAAAATGCCTAAAACATGGCTCTAGAGTTCATGGTGTACAATTGGACTTTGCATTAATTACTCCCTGACTCCATCAAAAAAATTTTCTCTCGCAGTGGAGTACTTTATGCTGGCCCAATTCACCCTATGGTGGAAGGACATTCTGCTGGTCCTGGATACATCTGATAAACAACCTCGCTTTTGTCCACATTAGTCCTTTAGAAGATCTACAGTGGTTTTTTGCAAAGCTAATGCGAACGCTGAGTGTCGCAGGGCGCTTTCTGGGTGACCTCCAATTACTGTGTCATTATTAATAGAAGTTCTTCCTCTGTTTCCTCTCATTATGCAGCTCAATTACAGAGACTCCCTCTCCGCAGTTATGTCCTTTCCATTTGCTGGTCACTGCTGGGTGAGCGTTTTCAGGTGGGGCTGATCTATCAGGTGCAAAGGAGTGCGGCCAGTCCTACATCTTCTAATAGGAGCATCTCTCACTCTATTATTTTTCAAAACAAGAAAATTGCAGTGGGGACAGAAGAACAGTGATTGCAAGTGAAGGGCTACGAGAAGCAATTAAAGGGCTTGGAAGGTGAATTTCATTAATGCTGTGTTATCCTGAGAGCTTGGCCACCGCTGCTGAGAACGATCTGGCAGATCTCATTTTCTCTGTTCAGTGGTGAAGGTCTAGGGAGGTCTTGGGGAGTCTAATGAGGCCATGGAGAAGATGGTCCAGGGAGGACACACAGTTCCTCTGACAGCTGTCCAGAATTTGAAACAAGCTTTTGTTAGGTTTAACACAAAAATGACCTCCCTTCTACCGAGACAGTGAGCCTTCACGTACAAAACTGTAACTGTGATGAGATAAAGTGGAAAATAAGGCAATTAGTTGAATTGGGTGACAAGAACCTGCTAGGGAGAGTAAACATTCTTTTTAGCCCTGGATTTTCCAGGTTTATCTTTTAAAATGTCCATCTAAATTCCCACCTTTCAAATAGACGCCAGACCAAACTCTTTATTTGGCATTCTTAACTGTCAAAATGTTTTATTACACCAGAAAGCATGTGTACTGCTAATATTTTCAAAACAGACACATTCGCTGCAGCAATTACAGGACAGGCAAACAGATGCCTTGGGGCTGTTAGGAAAGTCACGTTTCTGGAAGTTCCTACCCCTGTCGTTTTCTGAGGGTAGATCCAGCCAGCAGTGGAGATAGAGGAAATTTTTTCCCAAAGCACTCTGCTTGTTAAGATGATCCAATCAGTGGGAAAAGTGATAATACTCAAGAGAATGGGTTTAAAAGAGTGTTTCTGTCTCTTGGTGGCACGTCATCCCTCTTTGCAGGTGTGTCTTGTCAGCTCCAGCATGCCCAGCCCAGGGTCCTCTAGGATTGGCACTCAGTATGCGGTACATGCTATCTCATGAGTAAACATACAAGACCCATCACTGCTGATTCAAAGCAACCTTCCTGATGAAATTCATTTTTCCAGCCATTAGTATAATAACCATAATCAATCTTCTCCTTGCCAAGCACAGAATCCCGGTACAGCCAGTTCTCAGTGATGTGAAGTAACTGATATGCCAATCAGACAAATATTGTGTTAAATTGCACTAAACAACATGACAAATGGCACGTTGCACACACATTAAAATTGTGCTTCTCCTTAGATCCATCATAGGATTCAAGGGCATCCACGTGGAGTTCATCAGCAAATCACTGAGTGACGAGCGGAGGCTGGGCGGAGGCTGGCAGGTACAGTCATTGCATAACAAGCCCCTGCAACACTTAATAGCCTACACAATGACAATGCTTTATTTTTCATGAGTCTGCACTTGGGGCTGGGTTTTGCTGGGTGGTTCTTTGGCTGCATGAATGACTTTTGGGGCTGGACCACCCAGGATGAATTCTTTACTCCATGGCTTCCCACCCTCAGCTGAGGTGACTGGAGTGGTTGGAGGCTGGCTGGGCCTTTCTCTCTCTTTCCAGGTGGTCCTTCTGTGTTGCTGGACCTCTTGTCAGAGTGGCTCAGGGGTCCAAGGGAGAACATTCCAAGAGGATAAGCCTCAGGGTGCAAGCACTGATTTAGCCTACTTGAGTCATGCTTGTCCAATTGATCAAAGCAAGTCAATAACTTAGCCCAGAGTTCTTGTGGGAGGGAGCTATACAAACAGGGTGTGAAGACAAGGAGGGTGGCTTACTGGTGGCCACCAGAATAACAGCCTGCTATATTAGGAGTGTTCCTGACTTAATCTGGGTAGTACACACACACACACACACACACACACACACACACACAGGCTTGCACTATCTGGGAACTAGAGTGTATTACTTCTGCCATCAGAGGGCTGTGCTCTGTGGCTTTAAAATTCTCCCCTTGTCCTTCCTTTCTTCCCCCTCCCTTCTCCCTCCCCTTCCTCCTTCTTCTACAGTTTTCTAGATGTATAATTTACATATCATAAAGTAAGCCTGTTTAAAGTGCACAGTTCAATGGTTTTTAGTTTACGGAGTTGTACAATCATTACCATAATCCAATTTTAGAATATTTTATCACCCCCACCAAAGAACACTTATTTGCATTTACTCCTTGCCCTGCCCCCACTCTCTCTGCCTCCCAGCCAAAGGGAGCCACCGCTCTATTTTTTTTCTTTACAGATTTGCCTTTTCTAGACATTTCACATAAATGAACTCAGACACTTTGGGGCCCCTTTTGTGAGTGGTTTCTTTTGCTTACCATAATGTTTCCAAGGTTCATCTAGGTTGTAGCATGTAACAGCATTTCATTCCTATTATTGATGAATAATAGTCCATTCTTTAGCTAGATATACCACATTTTGTTTACCCATTCATTGGATGAGGATATTTGCGTTGTTTCCATTTGGGGCTCTTATGAGTAATGCTGCTTTGAACATTCACATATAAAGTTTTCTGCAGACATATGTTTTCAATTCTCTTGGGTAGTTATCTAGGAGTGTAATGGATGGGTCAAAACTCTATGTTTATCGCTGTGAGGAACTGCCAAACTGTTTTGCAGAGTGGCCGCACTGTTTTATCTCCCCACATTTGTTTGTTTTTATGCTAGTGGAGGACAGATCTTCCCCTGTTTAAGATGGCTCTACAAGGAGGTAAAGACAAGATGCTATCTCAAAACCACTTTGGGCCCCAGGACTCTATGATTAATGGCTGATTCCCAAAGCCAAAACAAATATTGGGATCAGCATAAATGTCTGAGTATTTTGTTATCCTATATTCCAGCTTCTAAGACAGCAAAGGACAGCAGTGCTTTGGGGCAGTGGTCTAGCTTCCCTGGGCAGTGGGTCTCTGCTGATAGCCAGATTGGTCCAGGCTTGGCACTTTTACCCACCTCCAACATCAAGTGCCTCCTTCATGAGGCTGAAGGCATTGGCCCCACAGAATCCTGGCAGAGGGACAAGCTGAGGGAGGCTTGATCCACTTGGTAAGAGTTTCATAAACCTGTGTCTAACCAAAATCAGTTTCCAGGCATTTCTTATTTTTCTGACTCCCAGTCCTGCATCCTGGCCAGCCAAGAAGCTTGTGCCCCACATTCCTGAGGCAGAGCCGAGAGAGAACCAATTCAGATCCCAAAGTGTCTTCAGCACAGAAAACTCCAGCTGTTATGTTCTGCCCCGTGGAGCCTGCTGGGATGCTTCTTTTGTAAGAATCAGGGGTTCTGAGGGACCAGGCAGCTCAGGACATAGACTAGGGAGATGCCATCTTGCTTGTTGTCTTGGTCAGAGGGCCAAGGAGCTATTTTCCCTCCCTCCCCACCCCCAGCTCCTCTTTAGAGAGTTAATCTCTCAAGGTAACAACTCAAGGGGTTGCCTCTGACCAGCTGTGTTTGGGGTGACTGGATCGAGATGGATCTAGATGGCAGAATCTGTCCACCACCTTGGCCCTCCTCCTTCCAGCTTGCTTGCATTTACAATGATCCCCGCTGGATCACTGCCTGCAGTGGAAAAGCTACAGGTGGAACCTTGTACATCAAAAAATAACTTCATAAAAATACAACTAACTTCACTTTAGTGGATTCATAGGATGTCCTAGAAGGAGGAGCCCTTCTCTGTTTCTAACCTCTCTGTGTTGACATTGTCCATGAACTCTCTGTCTCCCACAGGAAACACTGGGCTGCTGGGGGCAAGGCTGACTTTCTTTACAGCTGTCTTGCCAGGACCCAGTTATTGCATATCCCAGAGCAGCTTTGCAGAGGCACTTGAAGAGGGAATGGATACATGGATGAATGAGGACAGTGATATGCTTGAGAGGATGTCTTTATGGATCTACTGGGCTCTCACATGATGAGGAGACAATCTAGTCTATGTAACCTCCCAGTGAAGACCATGGTTCAGGCATGTCATAGGTGATAAAATATTCTAATGAATGAATGTCATAGCCAATGTCACTGGCTCTCACTCTGAGAAAAAAACATCCTCAGCATTAGATGTGCTTTCTCCTTGGAAGAAAAGCTATGACAGCCTAGACAGTGTATTCAAAAGCAGAGATATCAATTTGCTGACAAAGGTCCCTACAGTCAAAGCTATGGTTTTTCCAGTAGTTATGTACGAATGTGAGAGCTGGACCATAAAGAAGGCTGAGCACCAAGGAACTGATGCTTTTGAACTGTGGGGCTGGAGAAGACACTTGAGAGTCCTTTAGACTGCAAGGAGATCAAGCCAGTCGATCCTAAAGGAAATCAACCCTGAATATTCATTGGAAGGACGAATACTGAAACTCCAATATTTTGACCACCTCATACGAAGAGCCAGCTCACTGGAAAAGACCTTGATGCTGGGAAAGATTGAAGGCAAGAGGAGAAAGGGGTGACAGAGGACTAGATGATTGGCTGGCATCATCAACTCAATGGACATGAGTCTGAGCAAACTCCAGGAGATAGTGAAGGATGGGGAAGCCTGGAGTGCAAAGAGTCAGACCTGACTGAGTGACTCAACAACATCAGCAGCATTAGAACTGCTGCCTTAGGAAGGGGTGATTGCTCAATCACTCTGTGTTTAGATAGAAGCCAGTCTGTCTGGAGAAGTAGGAGAGAGGATTCCTGTTGAAAGCCTGGATCCTCTTTGGATCACTTCCAGTTTTGAGGAAGTCCAGCTGCAGCAGGGGGCAGCTTCTGTTTTTCCCAACCAGCTATAAAGCAGATTCAACTTTTTCTCACAGTTTGCTCCACAAGGTATTTGGGAAATGTAGATTGTACTTAAGATCTCACAGTAAAAACTGGAGGAGGCGGCAGCTGCTCTGTCCCCAAGTTCGCCTCTGATGTCTCTCTCTGGTCTCCCCTGTTGGCCCCAGCACTGGGCCTCTTGTTGGTTTCACCATCTCTGTGTCTCTCCCCAAGTTCTCCCCAAGTTCTGGGATCATCCCTCCTCACTCAGGATGCCTTTCTTCCCTTCTCCTTTTGGGACAGAGCCCTTTGCTGTCTTGGCTTCTCTAGTCTTGGACACCCACACCCCCACCTCAGCTCCACACGCTCTTCACCTATAGAGAAGCCTGCCACCACCAGGACCCATGCAATGGAAAGTGGCCTGTGCGTTTCATGACATGGAGTTTCCTTTGGAATCTTTGCGTGAATTCAACATTTTCAACTACAGAAGAGAGAGAAGGAAAGAAAAAAAAAACAAGTGAGTTCATTTTTCTCTTGGATTTAGTAGAGGCAAGAGCTTCTTTTCAGCCCCACAATCTCCTCTCCACCCAGGAAGAAGACACATGTATATCATGTTGCTGAGGTCAGGGAGGGGAGTGACTGTGAGGTGAGTATTTCTCAAGAGATGGAGCCAGTGTCCTCAGGCCCTTCCCTGGTGCCCAGGCCCTTCCCTGGTGCCCAGGATGACGTGAGCAGTCCCTCCCCCATATTCCACATGCCTCTCCTTATCACACTTACCGTAGTTGTGATTTAATATTCATATGTGAGTGCATTTGATTGCCTTTTGCTTTCTCATAATACTTTAAGCTCCACAACAACACGGACTGTGTTTTTTGGATTCAACATTGAATCCATGCAGGGCCCAGTGAAATTTCTGGACAGAAAATAAGTGATCAATTAATGTTTGTGAAATGAATAAATGATGGAAATAAAAAGAAAGGACATGATTTTTATGTGGATATATTTTCAATAACAATGAATTTATATAGACGGCAGAACAGTCTTTGGAAGGAAATTAACGCTCATGGTTGTATTTGATTTCAAGGACCTGAGTTAAAACCAGGTGAAACCCAAATGAGAGTCCTGGCCATCCCCAGCCTCACTCTCTTCATCTTCCAAGAGACTAGAATTCACCCTGCTGTTTCTCAGCCAAGCCTGCAGATGTCTAGCCTGGAGCCCAACCCTCCCTTTAGGGAGCCTGCCAACCAAGACAGAGAAAGTCTTTGACATGCTTACAAGCATATCACAGGAAGAGACCCAAGCACAAAGACTTCTTTATTTTCTAGGGAGGGTGTCTAGTCAAAAGAAAAAGAACAGTCGGGAAAATTGGTGCAAAGTAAGGGCTTCTAAGGATAAGACTAGAGGAAGAAAGAGAAAGAAGAAGGAGAGTTAAGGAGTGAGGGAGGCTCTGTGAGGCTTGTCTTCCAGAAATCCAGGCCATGAAGTGGCCAGATCAGGGACCAACACTGATAAGGAGAAGGTCTTGACTAGGTAAGTGGGCAGAAGGTAAGAGAGGGAGGAAGAAAGAAGAGGAGCCAAAGGCAGGTGCAGAAGGAAGATTGTAGGCAGGCCAGGTTCACTCAGCAGCTTGTTTGCATCTGATATGATCCCTGGGATGGTGAGAAATGATGCCAGCAGTTTCAGGGTAATTACATCCAACTATCACACTCTCTCCATCTCTTACCCAGGTGTTGCCTCCAGCACCAACCTTGTGGTCTCACTCTAGACCTTGAAGAATGCTGAGGGAGGAATAGAGGAGTCAGGGGATTGCTAGGAAGGGCACTCAAGAAGCAAGGAAGTTTCCAGGAGACCCCTGAGGAGGAGGCTGCAGTATGTCAGGAGTCTATCCCCATCTCCGGTAGTTGGCCAGCCCACTGCCAGACTGCCAATTGATGTTTATTTGTTTCTTGTTTCTTTAACAATGCTACACACACACACACACACACACA
>SJYA01002142.1:652440-687807 GCA_006410615.1 Neotragus moschatus | reverse complement strand
ACACACACACACACACACACACACACACACACACACAGGCTTGCACTATCTGGGAACTAGAGTGTATTACTTCTGCCATCAGAGGGCTGTGCTCTGTGGCTTTAAAATTCTCCCCTTGTCCTTCCTTTCTTCCCCCTCCCTTCTCCCTCCCCTTCCTCCTTCTTCTACAGTTTTCTAGATGTATAATTTACATATCATAAAGTAAGCCTGTTTAAAGTGCACAGTTCAATGGTTTTTAGTTTACGGAGTTGTACAATCATTACCATAATCCAATTTTAGAATATTTTATCACCCCCACCAAAGAACACTTATTTGCATTTACTCCTTGCCCTGCCCCCACTCTCTCTGCCTCCCAGCCAAAGGGAGCCACCGCTCTATTTTTTTTCTTTACAGATTTGCCTTTTCTAGACATTTCACATAAATGAACTCAGACACTTTGGGGCCCCTTTTGTGAGTGGTTTCTTTTGCTTACCATAATGTTTCCAAGGTTCATCTAGGTTGTAGCATGTAACAGCATTTCATTCCTATTATTGATGAATAATAGTCCATTCTTTAGCTAGATATACCACATTTTGTTTACCCATTCATTGGATGAGGATATTTGCGTTGTTTCCATTTGGGGCTCTTATGAGTAATGCTGCTTTGAACATTCACATATAAAGTTTTCTGCAGACATATGTTTTCAATTCTCTTGGGTAGTTATCTAGGAGTGTAATGGATGGGTCAAAACTCTATGTTTATCGCTGTGAGGAACTGCCAAACTGTTTTGCAGAGTGGCCGCACTGTTTTATCTCCCCACATTTGTTTGTTTTTATGCTAGTGGAGGACAGATCTTCCCCTGTTTAAGATGGCTCTACAAGGAGGTAAAGACAAGATGCTATCTCAAAACCACTTTGGGCCCCAGGACTCTATGATTAATGGCTGATTCCCAAAGCCAAAACAAATATTGGGATCAGCATAAATGTCTGAGTATTTTGTTATCCTATATTCCAGCTTCTAAGACAGCAAAGGACAGCAGTGCTTTGGGGCAGTGGTCTAGCTTCCCTGGGCAGTGGGTCTCTGCTGATAGCCAGATTGGTCCAGGCTTGGCACTTTTACCCACCTCCAACATCAAGTGCCTCCTTCATGAGGCTGAAGGCATTGGCCCCACAGAATCCTGGCAGAGGGACAAGCTGAGGGAGGCTTGATCCACTTGGTAAGAGTTTCATAAACCTGTGTCTAACCAAAATCAGTTTCCAGGCATTTCTTATTTTTCTGACTCCCAGTCCTGCATCCTGGCCAGCCAAGAAGCTTGTGCCCCACATTCCTGAGGCAGAGCCGAGAGAGAACCAATTCAGATCCCAAAGTGTCTTCAGCACAGAAAACTCCAGCTGTTATGTTCTGCCCCGTGGAGCCTGCTGGGATGCTTCTTTTGTAAGAATCAGGGGTTCTGAGGGACCAGGCAGCTCAGGACATAGACTAGGGAGATGCCATCTTGCTTGTTGTCTTGGTCAGAGGGCCAAGGAGCTATTTTCCCTCCCTCCCCACCCCCAGCTCCTCTTTAGAGAGTTAATCTCTCAAGGTAACAACTCAAGGGGTTGCCTCTGACCAGCTGTGTTTGGGGTGACTGGATCGAGATGGATCTAGATGGCAGAATCTGTCCACCACCTTGGCCCTCCTCCTTCCAGCTTGCTTGCATTTACAATGATCCCCGCTGGATCACTGCCTGCAGTGGAAAAGCTACAGGTGGAACCTTGTACATCAAAAAATAACTTCATAAAAATACAACTAACTTCACTTTAGTGGATTCATAGGATGTCCTAGAAGGAGGAGCCCTTCTCTGTTTCTAACCTCTCTGTGTTGACATTGTCCATGAACTCTCTGTCTCCCACAGGAAACACTGGGCTGCTGGGGGCAAGGCTGACTTTCTTTACAGCTGTCTTGCCAGGACCCAGTTATTGCATATCCCAGAGCAGCTTTGCAGAGGCACTTGAAGAGGGAATGGATACATGGATGAATGAGGACAGTGATATGCTTGAGAGGATGTCTTTATGGATCTACTGGGCTCTCACATGATGAGGAGACAATCTAGTCTATGTAACCTCCCAGTGAAGACCATGGTTCAGGCATGTCATAGGTGATAAAATATTCTAATGAATGAATGTCATAGCCAATGTCACTGGCTCTCACTCTGAGAAAAAAACATCCTCAGCATTAGATGTGCTTTCTCCTTGGAAGAAAAGCTATGACAGCCTAGACAGTGTATTCAAAAGCAGAGATATCAATTTGCTGACAAAGGTCCCTACAGTCAAAGCTATGGTTTTTCCAGTAGTTATGTACGAATGTGAGAGCTGGACCATAAAGAAGGCTGAGCACCAAGGAACTGATGCTTTTGAACTGTGGGGCTGGAGAAGACACTTGAGAGTCCTTTAGACTGCAAGGAGATCAAGCCAGTCGATCCTAAAGGAAATCAACCCTGAATATTCATTGGAAGGACGAATACTGAAACTCCAATATTTTGACCACCTCATACGAAGAGCCAGCTCACTGGAAAAGACCTTGATGCTGGGAAAGATTGAAGGCAAGAGGAGAAAGGGGTGACAGAGGACTAGATGATTGGCTGGCATCATCAACTCAATGGACATGAGTCTGAGCAAACTCCAGGAGATAGTGAAGGATGGGGAAGCCTGGAGTGCAAAGAGTCAGACCTGACTGAGTGACTCAACAACATCAGCAGCATTAGAACTGCTGCCTTAGGAAGGGGTGATTGCTCAATCACTCTGTGTTTAGATAGAAGCCAGTCTGTCTGGAGAAGTAGGAGAGAGGATTCCTGTTGAAAGCCTGGATCCTCTTTGGATCACTTCCAGTTTTGAGGAAGTCCAGCTGCAGCAGGGGGCAGCTTCTGTTTTTCCCAACCAGCTATAAAGCAGATTCAACTTTTTCTCACAGTTTGCTCCACAAGGTATTTGGGAAATGTAGATTGTACTTAAGATCTCACAGTAAAAACTGGAGGAGGCGGCAGCTGCTCTGTCCCCAAGTTCGCCTCTGATGTCTCTCTCTGGTCTCCCCTGTTGGCCCCAGCACTGGGCCTCTTGTTGGTTTCACCATCTCTGTGTCTCTCCCCAAGTTCTCCCCAAGTTCTGGGATCATCCCTCCTCACTCAGGATGCCTTTCTTCCCTTCTCCTTTTGGGACAGAGCCCTTTGCTGTCTTGGCTTCTCTAGTCTTGGACACCCACACCCCCACCTCAGCTCCACACGCTCTTCACCTATAGAGAAGCCTGCCACCACCAGGACCCATGCAATGGAAAGTGGCCTGTGCGTTTCATGACATGGAGTTTCCTTTGGAATCTTTGCGTGAATTCAACATTTTCAACTACAGAAGAGAGAGAAGGAAAGAAAAAAAAAACAAGTGAGTTCATTTTTCTCTTGGATTTAGTAGAGGCAAGAGCTTCTTTTCAGCCCCACAATCTCCTCTCCACCCAGGAAGAAGACACATGTATATCATGTTGCTGAGGTCAGGGAGGGGAGTGACTGTGAGGTGAGTATTTCTCAAGAGATGGAGCCAGTGTCCTCAGGCCCTTCCCTGGTGCCCAGGCCCTTCCCTGGTGCCCAGGATGACGTGAGCAGTCCCTCCCCCATATTCCACATGCCTCTCCTTATCACACTTACCGTAGTTGTGATTTAATATTCATATGTGAGTGCATTTGATTGCCTTTTGCTTTCTCATAATACTTTAAGCTCCACAACAACACGGACTGTGTTTTTTGGATTCAACATTGAATCCATGCAGGGCCCAGTGAAATTTCTGGACAGAAAATAAGTGATCAATTAATGTTTGTGAAATGAATAAATGATGGAAATAAAAAGAAAGGACATGATTTTTATGTGGATATATTTTCAATAACAATGAATTTATATAGACGGCAGAACAGTCTTTGGAAGGAAATTAACGCTCATGGTTGTATTTGATTTCAAGGACCTGAGTTAAAACCAGGTGAAACCCAAATGAGAGTCCTGGCCATCCCCAGCCTCACTCTCTTCATCTTCCAAGAGACTAGAATTCACCCTGCTGTTTCTCAGCCAAGCCTGCAGATGTCTAGCCTGGAGCCCAACCCTCCCTTTAGGGAGCCTGCCAACCAAGACAGAGAAAGTCTTTGACATGCTTACAAGCATATCACAGGAAGAGACCCAAGCACAAAGACTTCTTTATTTTCTAGGGAGGGTGTCTAGTCAAAAGAAAAAGAACAGTCGGGAAAATTGGTGCAAAGTAAGGGCTTCTAAGGATAAGACTAGAGGAAGAAAGAGAAAGAAGAAGGAGAGTTAAGGAGTGAGGGAGGCTCTGTGAGGCTTGTCTTCCAGAAATCCAGGCCATGAAGTGGCCAGATCAGGGACCAACACTGATAAGGAGAAGGTCTTGACTAGGTAAGTGGGCAGAAGGTAAGAGAGGGAGGAAGAAAGAAGAGGAGCCAAAGGCAGGTGCAGAAGGAAGATTGTAGGCAGGCCAGGTTCACTCAGCAGCTTGTTTGCATCTGATATGATCCCTGGGATGGTGAGAAATGATGCCAGCAGTTTCAGGGTAATTACATCCAACTATCACACTCTCTCCATCTCTTACCCAGGTGTTGCCTCCAGCACCAACCTTGTGGTCTCACTCTAGACCTTGAAGAATGCTGAGGGAGGAATAGAGGAGTCAGGGGATTGCTAGGAAGGGCACTCAAGAAGCAAGGAAGTTTCCAGGAGACCCCTGAGGAGGAGGCTGCAGTATGTCAAGAGTCTATCCCCATCTCCGGTAGTTGGCCAGCCCACTGCCAGACTGCCAATTGATATTTATTTGTTTCTTGTTTCTTTAACAATGCTACACACACACACACACACACACACACTGTTGTTGGCATACACAAATAGTCAGGCAGAGTATTTCACATTTAACTCTGCCTTGCACTTAACAGGTTTAGGTCCCAGGGCCCCATGGCTGTCTCACATGGTTCCCTAGCAACCAAATGAGACAGGGAAATGTGCACAGTTTCATCACCACAAGATGTTAGGTCAATTAATATTCATTAGCAGTGCCTGTGTTTGGCTGCTAGCAGACATTACAGAGGAAAAAAAAAAAAACTTTGTTGCCTGAGTGGGGGATGGAAGGGGTGTAGGGACCAATGAATATGTACATTATGTACTGAAGATGTGTTTTCTTATACTTACACTAGCACATTGGCCTGTGCTTGCAGATTAAAAATTTCATTTGTGTATTTGCAATTATTCTTCTAAGTTTATTACATGGGAATAGTTTTCAGAAACAATAGAAAGATTCTGCCCTGAAATATTTATCATAACCCATTCAAGTCACCTGAAATTACTTCATTAGGTAATTATTTTATTGATTCTATGATTTTGTTTTGTTGGTGTTGCATTTTCAACAGAGTCTGAAAAATACAAAAGAAAATCTGGATATTTCCTGTTTACTCATCGTGTAAAGATAGCCACTAATAGCTTGGTGGTATACTCCCTTTTGTGTTTTTTTTCCTCTCCATTGTTGTGGTTGTTCAGTTGCTAACGTGTCTAACTCTTTGAGACTCCATGGGCTGTAGCACGCCAGGCACCTCTATCCTTCACTATCTCCAGGAGTTTGCTCAAACTCATGTCCATCGAGTCGGTGATACTAACCAACCATCTCATCCTGCCCTGAATCTTTCTCAGCATCAAGGTCTTTTCCAATGAGTGGGCTCTTTGCATCAGATGGCCAAAGTATTGGAGCTTCAGCTTCAGCATCAGTCCTTCCAGTGAAAATCCAGGGTTGATTTCCTTTAGGATTGACTGGTTTGATCTCCTTGCTCTCCAAGGGACTCTTAAGATTCCTCTCCAGCACCATAGTTTGAAAGCATCAATTCTTCGGCACTCAGCCTTCTTTATGGTCCAACTCTCATATCCATAAATGACTACTGCAAAAAACATAGCTTGACTATAGATCATAGTCTTCCTTCATAGATCATACATTCTCTCCATAGATCACACACACAAATACACAGAGCCACATACAATTAAAAAAAAAATTACTGGAGTGGATAGCCTTTCCCTTCTCCAAGGGATCTTCCCAGTCCAAGGATTGAACCCAGGTCTCTCGCATTGCATGTGGATTCTTTCCCAACTGAGCTACAAGGGAAGCAATATTCAATACATACACTGTTCTATAGGCTGTATTTTATAACTCAGCATTATTATGATGAATATTTCCTTGTGTTTATAAGTATTCTTCTACAACATCATTGTTATCAGTTGCATGATATTCCAGAAAGTGTATTTCCTATGGTTCATTTAACCAAATTGAATGTGAAAGTCGCTCAGTTGTGTCTGACTCTTTGCGACCCCATGGACTATACAGTTCGTGGAATTCTCCAGGCCAGAATACTGGAATGGGTAGCGTTTCCCTTCTCCAGGGGCCCTTCCCAACCCAGGGATCTAACCCAGGTCTCCTGCATTGCAGGCAGATTCTTTACCAGCTGAGTCACAAGGGAAGCCCAAGAATACTAGAGTGGGTAGCTTATCCCTTCTCTAGCAGACCTTCCTGACCCAGGAATCAAACCGGGGTCTCCTTCCTTGCAGGTGGATTCTTTACCAACTGAGCTATCAGGGAAGCCCTAAACTCCTACTTTTATTCATGCATTTAAGTTGTTTACACTTTTTGATGTTATAGATAATGCTTGAACGAATGTCCTTGCACAGTCATCTCTGAGATTTTGTCCAATTATGTTCTTAGAGTAAATTCCTAGCAGAATTACACATTTAAAGGTCTTTTAAGTGCTTTGTTATGTTTCCCTTCAGAGAGAAGGGAACAATGTCTACTTCTAACTGATAGTATGTGAAAGTACACTTCTGATCTTCTTCCTTTTTTTTTTTTTAACACTTCTGATCTTTTAAAGTAACCCTCCCAACGATCACACACAAAGTCCACAATATCCATTGTTAGAGTTTTATCAGAAACTCCCACTTACCATAATCTTCAGTCTTCCCTGGTGGCTCAGAAGGTAAAGAATCTTCCTGCCATGCAGGAGACCTGGGTTCGATCCCTGGGTCAGGAAGATCCCCTGGAGAAGGAAACGGCCCCCCACTCCAATATTCCTGCCTGGGAAATCCCATGACCAGAGGAGCCTGGCAGGCTACAGCTCATGGGGTCTCAAAGAGTCAGACAGGACTGAGCATCTAACGGTTTTAGCTCATAGACTGGAGCTATGAGCCCCTTTTAGTGGGAGGGTGTAAATCCTAAAAAAGGGGAGCCTGTGGGTACAGAAGACTGGTGATCTTGTCTCAGTTGTGCCTGTGTTTTTGGGAGGACTCATCTGCCATGGCCCCAAAGTGCAATTTGAAAGCAGCCAGAACAAAGTGATGATACACTCCACAGGCTTCCAGCCTCCTGCCCACACTGTGTTCTGGAAAGATTGTTCCTGGACTGGGGGCAGTCCCCCTAGCTCTGGTTTTAGTCTTGGGGCTCTGGTAGCCCCTAATTCCAACTCCAGGAAGAAGATATGTCAGGGAGAACCAGAGGAGGCCCTAGGGGTTAATGGTGGGCCCAAAGGACTTGCCTCAGGGAGAGAGAAGGCAGCTCTCAGCCCCCTTGGGGGTCCTGGCGAGGGAGACAATGGTGGGGTCAGCAAGAGCAGGGGCACCTGGGCCTCTGAAGTCCTTCTGGCATTGCTCTAATGTGGCACGTTTCCTTTCATTCCAAGCAAACAGAAAACTCTCACTCTCAAGCTATGTGGTCAGGAGGTGGGATAGGGGTATGGGAACAGGAGGCCTGTTCGGCCCCCTTTCCTGGATTCTGCTCAAAAACAGGTTCTGGTTAAGCACGATCCCAAGTACTACCAAGTACTACAACTTGAACTTCCAAATCAATGAGACCAGCACAAACTCTTGTGCCTATTGGGCCAGACTGATCCCACTTTGGGGACAGATAGTAGGCCTTGGTGTGGTTTGATGGCTTGGGATAAGGACTAGTGGCCAGAAGTAGGGTAGGATAGAGCAGTGGTTCTCCAAGTGTGGTCTGTGGACCAACTGATTGGCATCTGGATGCTTATCAGGAATGCAGTTTCTTGGGCCTCACCCTAATCTACTGAATTGGAATCTCCAGGGAAGAAACCCAGGAATCTGTTTCAACAAGTTCTGCAGGTGACTCTTATGCAGATATAAATTTGAGTACCGACAGGATTGTAAGTTTTAAGTTCCGACTTTATCTGCCATCCTGTGAGACACCAAGATAAGGCAGCTTGTCTCTCTTGGCTTTATAAAGGAGAAGGAGATTTGGCCCTTTTCTGTTGCAACTCTCTCCTCTTTAAGTGTATGCGGGCATGCTAAGTTGCCTCAGTTGTGTCTGACTCTTTGTGACCCTATGGACTGTACCCAGCCAGGCTCCTCTGTCCATGGGATTCTCTAGGCAAGAATACTGGAGTGGATTGCCATACCTTCCCCCAGGGATCTTCCCAGCCTAGGGCTTGAACTCATGTCTGTGTTGTCTCCTGCTTTGGTAAGTGGGTTCTTTACCACCAAGGCCACCTGGAAGCTCCCTCTTTAAGTAAATCCTTGAAATAAGGTGTGTGCTGTTATATTTAAAGTGGATAACCAGCAAAGACCTACTGTATAGCACAGGGAACTCTGCTCCATATTATGTAACAGCTTGAACAGGAAAAGAATTTGAAAAAGCATAGACGCATGTGTATATAGAACTATTTCACTTTGCTTTATATCTGAAACTGAAACAACACTGTTAATCAACTGTACTCCAATGTACAGCAAAAAAAATTAAATAAACGTACGTGTACGTATGTGTGTTTATACAAGAATATGTATGTGTGTATGGGTGGGTGGCTAGCTTGGCCTGATCCTTCTATTCCCCTCCATTTCCTCTTCCATGAGATGATAAAGGTAAAGCTGCTGCTGCTGCTGCTAAGTCGCTTCAGTCACGTCCGACTCTGTGCGACCCCATAGACAGCAGCCCACCAGGCTCCGCAATCCCTGGGATTCTCCAGGCAAGAACCCTGGAGTGGGTTGCCATTTCCTTCTCCAATGCATGAAAGTGAAGTTGCTCAGTCATGCCCGGCTCTTAGTGACCCCATGGACTGCAGCCTACCAGGCTTATCCGTCCATGGGATTTTCCAGGCAAGATAAAGCTAGTTGGAAAGAAAAGTCCAGAGTAAAAACCAACAACTGACACTTACTGCAAAAATTCATTGCAAAAGAAGAGTTTTGGTTCTTCAAGGAGCTGCTTGGCCAATCCCAGCAGGATAACAGCTTCCATGGAGAAAAGGGAGAGAGCTCGTTACATTTAAGAGAACAAATGAAATACTGGCTTGGGTTGGACATGATTTGAATTTATAAATTTCTGTCAGCTTTATCACTTCAAATATGCTCAATTCCTGTTTGATCTGCTTACAAGGTGCTTTTCCTTTTGCCTGAAAATTAACTGGTTGAGCTCATGGTTCAATAAAACATTGCTCTCTGGGTTTGACTAAGAGTTCAGCAGACTGATGNTCTTCCAAGAAGTAAGCGTCTTTTGATTTCATGGCTGCACTCACCATCTGCAGTGATTTTGGAGCCCAGAAAAATAAAGTCTGACACTTACTCCACTGTTTCCCCATCTATTTCCCATGAGGTGATGGGACTGGATGCCATGATCTTCGTTTTCCGAATGTTGAGCCTTCAGCCAACTTTTTCACTCCCCTCTTTCACTTTCATCAAGAGGCTCTGTAGTTCCTGTTCACTTTATGGTTAATATAGGGCAAGTACTGAAGCACACATTGGGGTGGCAGCTTGGCACGTGCCGGCTCCACTCGCTCTTCAAATGGACTTGATGCAGGTCTCTTCGGTTCGAGTTCAGACTCACGTGTGGCTTCCATGCAGCTCTGCCGCACTGGGGACAGGGCTGGTATTAACTTTTTCTGTCATTTCTACAGCAGGATCCAGCTGCATTTGGAGCTAACTGCCTCTCATTTGTTTACAAGGTAACTGCTTTCTCTCTTTTCGGCTCCCTCTCCCTTCCCTCCAATTTCCATTTCTTTTGTGAAATGGTTAAAGTGCTTGACATAATTAGCTGTTAATTGTTAGCAGCTGTACCCATGATCAGTTTAGTGCCTAATTAATTGCAACAATTAATGCTGCCTATCCTGTCTTAGGAACTGTTGATGAGGGAAGGCTGGTGTTGTTTAAGTTGTATCTTAATTAATTTACCTCCAATTTTTAGCATTTAACTGAAATTCCTAATGGAGAAGACAATGGCAACCCATTCCAGTACCCTTGCCTGGAGAATTCCAAGGACTGAGCCTGGACAGCTACAGTTCATGGGGCCGCAAAGAGTCGGACACAACTGTACGACTAACTTTCACTTTCACAAAATTTCTAAACTGGGGGCTCCTTCCCTTGTATGAATAAGGAGCAGAGGGTCAGTGCAGTAGGCAGTGGCCTGGGGTCCATCCTATGAAGGCTAGGGGTCCCTTCTAGCAGCTCCAGGACAACCTAGTGCATTGTGGGGCCTTGCACACAAAGGCACATTTTGTAGATTTTTCTGCGCTGCCCTGTGTTGAGACAGTGACAAGGTGAGCATCTTAAGAGCAAATGGCTTCCTCCCCCATGACTTTGTTTAAATCTGTGGTGGGGCACTCATGCCCTTGTGGGTGAATTGTGTGGAACCCAGACCTGGGGCTCTGAGCTCCCGCAGAGCAAGACTGGCTGGGTCATGACTGCAGCTCCAATATCAGTAGGTTGTTCAGTCAGTGACTGGATGGAGAACGGAATGAACGCGGCATCACCTCCATTTTGCAAGCTTTTCCTGGGTGCCAGACTTGGGGCTACACGCTTCACCCACATTAAAAACAATTCTTACAACAACCCTATAAGGTGGGCATTATTATCCTTCTTATCTCTGTTTTACAGATGAGGAAACCAAGAGGTTACAAACTCAGCTCAAACCTACATTGTTCCGTATCCAGTCTGATTGATATGGACTGATATGTCACTGAACTGCCTATATTTTCTTTGAATAAATGAATATGTGAGTCTATCAGCACTGTGTTCCAAGTTGATTGGTTTACTTTTAGGGCAAGACCACATTGCTTTGGGCAATCTCACTGTCAATAATCCAAGGATGAGGCCAAACTTAGTACAAGAGATGATAGTGGGGTGGATGGGCTTTTGACTTAACAGTAGAGTGTGAAGCCAGGGGGCAGGGGCAAGCATGGGAGATAGATTCCTCTCTCTGGGCCTGAAGGACTTGGGAACTCACACCCTGGCTATGGAATATGTGCTCCAGGATTCTGTGCAGGACAGTGAGCTTGTTTCAGCAGCATGGCAGCAGACTAATGGCCGGGAAAGAGCCATTGCTGTAAGGCATCACCGGGGTCATAGGTCTTGAATGGAGAGGAGACAGATGGGGAAGGCTAAAATGATGGTTCCAAAGATACCCACATCCTAAGCCCTAGAACCTGAGGATGTTACTTGATAAGGCAAAATTACATTTGCATATGTAATTAAGGATCTTGAGATGAATGGATTACCCTGGATTATCTGTGTGAGCTGGAGATGCAATCATATGTATCTTTATAAGAGAAAGGCAGAGGGAGATTTGACACAGAGGAAGAGATGTGAGTGATGCTGGCCACAGCCAAGGAATGCTGGGGCCACCAGAAGCTGCAGGAGGCCAGGAGGAGACTGCTCCCCAGAGCCTCTGGAGGGAGCAAGAAAATTCCTGCTGACACCATTTCAACCACAGGACATGGATTTCAGTCTTCTGGACTCTGGAACTGTGCGAGAATAAATTTCTGTTGTTCCAGGCCACCAAGTTTATGGTACCTTGTTACCACAGCTCTAGGAAATGAAAACATCAGGTTTAAGGTTTTTCTGGTTCCAATCTCTTTATGTCATCCCTGAGTGTTCAGCAAAGTGTTAAAAAAGAAAAAGACAAAATTTTAAAAATAAAAGAATTTATGATGAGAGCTTAAGATTTCTCTTCTCCAAATTATCTAGTTGAGAGGCCCCTTGGTGTAAACATATAACCCATCACAATAATTTTAAGGTGGTAAGTTGAGGGCTAAGTTTGAAGGTATATTTAAGAAAATCCTCAAATATTTAGTTTATTATTAAACAAGAGAGAAGTTTATTTCTTGCATAAAATGAGTCTNCTAAACTGGGGGCTCCTTCCCTTGTATGAATAAGGAGCAGAGGGTCAGTGCAATAGGCAGTGGCCTGGGGTCCATCCTATGAAGGCTAGGGGTCCCTTCTAGCAGCTCCAGGACAACCTAGTGCATTGTGGGGCCTTGCACACAAAGGCACATTTTGTAGATTTTTCTGCGCTGCCCTGTGTTGAGACAGTGACAAGGTGAGCATCTTAAGAGCAAATGGCTTCCTCCCCCACGACTTTGTTTAAATCTGTGGTGGGGCACTCATGCCCTTGTGGGTGAATTGTGTGGAACCCTGACCTGGGGCTCTGAGCTCCCGCAGAGCAAGACTGGCTGGGTCATGACTGCAGCTCCAATATCAGTAGGTTGTTCAGTCAGTGACTGGATGGAGAACAGAATGAACGCGGCATCACCTCCATTTTGCAAGCTTTTCCTGGGTGCCAGACTTGGGGCTACACGCTTCACCCACATTAAAAACAATTCTTACAACAACCCTATAAGGTGGGCATTATTATCCTTCTTATCTCTGTTTTACAGATGAGGAAACCAAGAGGTTACAAACTCAGCTCAAACCTACATTGTTCCGTATCCAGTCTGATTGATATGGACTGATATGTCACTGAACTGCCTATATTTTCTTTGAATAAATGAATATGTGAGTCTATCAGCACTGTGTTCCAAGTTGATTGGTTTACTTTTAGGGCAAGACCACATTGCTTTGGGCAATCTCACTGTCAATAATCCAAGGATGAGGCCAAACTTAGTACAAGAGATGATAGTGGGGTGGATGGGCTTTTGACTTAACAGTAGAGTGTGAAGCCAGGGGGCAGGGGCAAGCATGGGAGATAGATTCCTCTCTCTGGGCCTGAAGGACTTGGGAACTCACACCCTGGCTATGGAATATGTGCTCCAGGATTCTGTGCAGGACAGTGAGCTTGTTTCAGCAGCATGGCAGCAGACTAATGGCCGGGAAAGAGCCATTGCTGTAAGGCATCACCGGGGTCATAGGTCTTGAATGGAGAGGAGACAGATGGGGAAGGCTAAAATGATGGTTCCAAAGATACCCACATCCTAAGCCCTAGAACCTGAGGATGTTACTTGATAAGGCAAAATTACATTTGCATATGTAATTAAGGATTTTGAGATGAATGGATTACCCTGGATTATCTGTGTGAGCTGGAGATGCAATCATATGTATCTTTATAAGAGAAAGGCAGAGGGAGATTTGACACAGAGGAAGAGATGTGAGTGATGCTGGCCACAGCCAAGGAATGCTGGGGCCACCAGAAGCTGCAGGAGGCCAGGAGGAGACTGCTCCCCAGAGCCTCTGGAGGGAGCAAGAAAATTCCTGCTGACACCATTTCAACCACAGGACATGGATTTCAGTCTTCTGGACTCTGGAACTGTGCGAGAATAAATTTCTGTTGTTCCAGGCCACCAAGTTTATGGTACCTTGTTACCACAGCTCTAGGAAATGAAAACATCAGGTTTAAGGTTTTTCTGGTTCCAATCTCTTTATGTCATCCCTGAGTGTTCAGCAAAGTGTTAAAAAAGAAAAAGACAAAATTTTAAAAATAAAAGAATTTATGATGAGAGCTTAAGATTTCTCTTCTCCAAATTATCTAGTTGAGAGGCCCCTTGGTGTAAACATATAACCCATCACAGTAATTTTAAGGTGGTAAGTTGAGGGCTAAGTTTGAAGGTATATTTAAGAAAATCCTCAAATATTTAGTTTATTATTAAACAAGAGAGAAGTTTATTTCTTGCATAAAATGAGTCTGGAGTTGGGCAGTCCTGAGCTGCTGTGGCAGATCTACAGTGTTGTCAGGAGCTGAGGCTCCTTCTACCTTATTGCTCCAGAATGAGATTTTGATCCTCATGGTCCAAGACGACTGCCAGAATTCCAGGCATTACTTCTGAGTCCCAGAAACAAAATGGAGAAGAAGACAAAGGAGAGTTGGCCCTCTCACTCTTAAGCAGGCTCCAAAGAAATTTCTTACACATTTCTGCTTATATCTCTTTGGTTAGAAATTAATTTCATTATGATACAGCTGCAATGGATGATTGGAATTGAAATATTTTACCTGGGCTGGTTCTGCTTAGATAAAGAAGGGGGAAAAAAATATCTGGAGACAATTAGCCATTTCTGCCTCACCAATTATTCAAAATTCTAGAGTTCTGGCAATGAGGGATATGGAGAAGGATAAAATTGTATTTAACTAATGGGGATCTTAATTTTTAAGTATCTTACGAGGAATAGGTCTTGGTTCTGATGTGACAACAAAGTCTGATGTGTATATATTGAAAAGTGTCCTGGCAAGAGTGAATAGAATGGCTCTGGGTCTAATAACCAAAAGGAATAGAAAGGGAAAGTGGTTGTTTAGTTGGAGGAAAATTCTTTTAAGGAAAAAAAATCTATTTTCGTATAAATTCAGGGCTGTCTTATGGATATGAGAATGAGTTGTTTCTTTGATGAGGTAGAAAAGGAATGGGGTGAAAGAGAGATCAATTTTAGCTCAGTAGGAGAAAGAACCTCCTAACAATTGAAAAGCCAGCAGTGGGAGAGCTGCCTCTTAAGAACTGACTCCTTTACGAGGCCAGGAGCTATTGGGGTTGCAGAGGGTGGGTCCTGGGTAGGAAGTTGGACTGGATGACCTCCCTTCTGACCCTGCACAGCTGCGGGGAGTCAGAGGAGACCCTCCAGGGGTTTAACAACCACAGAGGAGGACACAGCACTGTGGGGGTCTGTGTTTTAATGAGTCAAATGATTTATGCTCCCAGGGAGGGAAATTTCCATGCCCCCAGATAACAAAGCTGTGGTTGTTGCCGGGCTGAAGCCTGGAGCTCTGTGCCAGGATCCCAAGGAAAGAATGCAGGGAGTGTGGCCTGGGCTTGGAGCTGAGCCCTGGAAATGTCTGGCCCGAGGTGACAGGGGGCCAGCAAATTTCAGTGGTGGGGCCCTCATTCTATTTGACTCCTGAAGTGCTGAACTTGGGAGGAGCAGTCAGCCAGTTTTCTGCATCTTCTGAGATAAGCCTGGCAATCTGGGGTTTCCAAGATCAAGGGCAAGGGCCAGAAGGGAGGAAGTGGCCTGGATCATTTCTCTGGCTATATCTACGTGAAATTAAAGACCAGAGTCTTCTGCAGGCTTAATGGTGCAATTTCTTGAAGAGGTTAAAACACACTGACTTTAGGCTGATATTTTTGTGCATTTGGATTATGTTGGCTCTGGTTTGAGGGTCGTAGTTAAAGCATAAACAAGAGATGCCTCTTTAGTCAGAAGAAGCACCATGGCTCAATTTCCATGAAATGATGGCCCACCTCCACTGATACCAATGGTGAGCATATGCAGAACATGGCATCCATATAAGACTGTTAAACTAGCTTGTCAAACCTAAAGGAAGTCAACCCTGAATATTCACTGGAAGGACTGATGCTAAAGCTGAAGCTCCAATACTTTGGCCACCTGATGTGAAGAACTGACTCACTGGAAAAGATCCTGATGCTGGGAAAGACTGAAGGCAGGAGGTGAAGCGGGTGACAGAGGATGAGATGGTTGGATGGAGTCACCGACTCAATGGACATGAATCTGAGCAAACTCCGGGAGGTAGTGAAGGACAGGGAAGACTGGTGTTCTGCAGTCCATGAGGTTACAAATAGTTGGATACAACTGAACAACTAAACAACAATAAAACTAGCTTGAACAGCAAGGAACTCTTCTCAACTCCCCAAACCAGACGAGATCCAGCACAGAGGGTATGTGGCCTCACATTCCGCCATCAGAGCTCTCATCCCTCTCCCTCTCTTGGCTTGGCTTTGATTCTTTTTGCACAGCAGCCAGGCAGTTGTCTGGGAGAGATGGTTCAGAGGCTTCCAAACCCACCGCTCACATTCCAGCTTCCCCGTGTCGTCTTCTGCCCTCTGTCCTTAAGCCTGGAGGCCAGCTCTCCCTGAGACAATTGTCCTAATCAGAGGGTCTTCAGGAAACAGGAAGGCCCTTAGCAGGGAGCTTGTAGACACATCCCAGCATGGCTCCCAGGGCCTGCCATGCCTTTCTTCTTCAGCTCCTCAGGAGTCTGGGAAGGTTAATTTGTTTATCCTCAACCAGGCACCCTGCCAGCATTTCTGTTAGCAGTGCCAGGACCCTTTAGGGTCTTAAGTATTGGCAGCTCCTAAGCTCTGGCCAGGAGGAGTTGCAGACAAGGAGTCACACACACATCCCGCTGCATTGGCCCGAACTCTGCTGTCTTTCCTTTGGCTCGTCTTGCCTCTCCTCCGCCTGGAATCTCAGACCCCTCTAGCTCCGGACCCAGGTGTGACTCTGGTCCCTCGGCTTGTTGTCTGTCAGCTCCCTGGGGGAGGTCTAAGGTCTCAGCCTATAGCTGTGGCCCCTGGAGCCAGCATCTGCCATTATCCCAACCCAGACAGACTGCTGCTGTGGAAGAAGCTGCTTTGCCAAATGCTCTGATGCTGTTCACTCCTTCTCAGATTGCAGTGCAGGACCACAGTCTCCTCTTCTTTCCTAGAAACCATGTGAATCTGAGTTCTTTTCCCCTTTAAGGCAAGGCCAGGGGCACAAGGAATTTAAAGGAACTGAACAGATTTATTAAGAGATCTCAGTAAAACTCAGCTTCTAACTGTCACCATGTGTCCCGGTAACCCTCACCTGTAGGAAGCGAAGCTCTTCATTGCAAGAAGTAGCAGCGGATTCTGGCTGATTAAGCAGTTAAGGTTCGGTCCAAGGATATTGGGTGCCTCACAGACTCAATGGAGACTGGAGNAACAAGAGAGAAGTTTATTTCTTGCATAAAATGAGTCTGGAGTTGGGCAGTCCTGAGCTGCTGTGGCAGATCTACAGTGTTGTCAGGAGCTGAGGCTCCTTCTACCTTATTGCTCCAGAATGAGATTTTGATCCTCATGGTCCAAGACGACTGCCAGAATTCCAGGCATTACTTCTGAGTCCCAGAAACAAAATGGAGAAGAAGACAAAGGAGAGTTGGCCCTCTCACTCTTAAGCAGGCTCCAAAGAAATTTCTTACACATTTCTGCTTATATCTCTTTGGTTAGAAATTAATTTCATTATGATACAGCTGCAATGGATGATTGGAATTGAAATATTTTACCTGGGCTGGTTCTGCTTAGATAAAGAAGGGGGAAAAAAATATCTGGAGACAATTACCCATTTCTGCCTCACCAATTATTCAAAATTCTAGAGTTCTGGCAATGAGGGATATGGAGAAGGATAAAATTGTATTTAACTAATGGGGATCTTAATTTTTAAGTATCTTACGAGGAATAGGTCTTGGTTCTGATGTGACAACAAAGTCTGATGTGTATATATTGAAAAGTGTCCTGGCAAGAGTGAATAGAATGGCTCTGGGTCTAATAACCAAAAGGAATAGAAAGGGAAAGTGGTTGTTTAGTTGGAGGAAAATTCTTTTAAGGAAAAAAAATCTATTTTCGTATAAATTCAGGGCTGTCTTATGGATATGAGAATGAGTTGTTTCTTTGATGAGGTAGAAAAGGAATGGGGTGAAAGAGAGATCAATTTTAGCTCAGTAGGAGAAAGAACCTCCTAACAATTGAAAAGCCAGCAGTGGGAGAGCTGCCTCTTAAGAACTGACTCCTTTACGAGGCCAGGAGCTATTGGGGTTGCAGAGGGTGGGTCCTGGGTAGGAAGTTGGACTGGATGACCTCCCTTCTGACCCTGCACAGCTGCGGGGAGTCAGAGGAGACCCTCCAGGGGTTTAACAACCACAGAGGAGGACACAGCACTGTGGGGGTCTGTGTTTTAATGAGTCAAATGATTTATGCTCCCAGGGAGGGAAATTTCCATGCCCCCAGATAACAAAGCTGTGGTTGTTGCCGGGCTGAAGCCTGGAGCTCTGTGCCAGGATCCCAAGGAAAGAATGCAGGGAGTGTGGCCTGGGCTTGGAGCTGAGCCCTGGAAATGTCTGGCCCGAGGTGACAGGGGGCCAGCAAATTTCAGTGGTGGGGCCCTCATTCTATTTGACTCCTGAAGTGCTGAACTTGGGAGGAGCAGTCAGCCAGTTTTCTGCATCTTCTGAGATAAGCCTGGCAATCTGGGGTTTCCAAGATCAAGGGCAAGGGCCAGAAGGGAGGAAGTGGCCTGGATCATTTCTCTGGCTATATCTACGTGAAATTAAAGACCAGAGTCTTCTGCAGGCTTAATGGTGCAATTTCTTGAAGAGGTTAAAACACACTGACTTTAGGCTGATATTTTTGTGCATTTGGATTATGTTGGCTCTGGTTTGAGGGTCGTAGTTAAAGCATAAACAAGAGATGCCTCTTTAGTCAGAAGAAGCACCATGGCTCAATTTCCATGAAATGATGGCCCACCTCCACTGATACCAATGGTGAGCATATGCAGAACATGGCATCCATATAAGACTGTTAAACTAGCTTGTCAAACCTAAAGGAAGTCAACCCTGAATATTCACTGGAAGGACTGATGCTAAAGCTGAAGCTCCAATACTTTGGCCACCTGATGTGAAGAACTGACTCACTGGAAAAGATCCTGATGCTGGGAAAGACTGAAGGCAGGAGGTGAAGCGGGTGACAGAGGATGAGATGGTTGGATGGAGTCACCGACTCAATGGACATGAATCTGAGCAAACTCCGGGAGGTAGTGAAGGACAGGGAAGACTGGTGTTCTGCAGTCCATGAGGTTACAAATAGTTGGATACAACTGAACAACTAAACAACAATAAAACTAGCTTGAACAGCAAGGAACTCTTCTCAACTCCCCAAACCAGACGAGATCCAGCACAGAGGGTATGTGGCCTCACATTCCGCCATCAGAGCTCTCATCCCTCTCCCTCTCTTGGCTTGGCTTTGATTCTTTTTGCACAGCAGCCAGGCAGTTGTCTGGGAGAGATGGTTCAGAGGCTTCCAAACCCACCGCTCACATTCCAGCTTCCCCGTGTCGTCTTCTGCCCTCTGTCCTTAAGCCTGGAGGCCAGCTCTCCCTGAGACAATTGTCCTAATCAGAGGGTCTTCAGGAAACAGGAAGGCCCTTAGCAGGGAGCTTGTAGACACATCCCAGCATGGCTCCCAGGGCCTGCCATGCCTTTCTTCTTCAGCTCCTCAGGAGTCTGGGAAGGTTAATTTGTTTATCCTCAACCAGGCACCCTGCCAGCATTTCTGTTAGCAGTGCCAGGACCCTTTAGGGTCTTAAGTATTGGCAGCTCCTAAGCTCTGGCCAGGAGGAGTTGCAGACAAGGAGTCACACACACATCCCGCTGCATTGGCCCGAACTCTGCTGTCTTTCCTTTGGCTCGTCTTGCCTCTCCTCCGCCTGGAATCTCAGACCCCTCTAGCTCCGGACCCAGGTGTGACTCTGGTCCCTCGGCTTGTTGTCTGTCAGCTCCCTGGGGGAGGTCTAAGGTCTCAGCCTATAGCTGTGGCCCCTGGAGCCAGCATCTGCCATTATCCCAACCCAGACAGACTGCTGCTGTGGAAGAAGCTGCTTTGCCAAATGCTCTGATGCTGTTCACTCCTTCTCAGATTGCAGTGCAGGACCACAGTCTCCTCTTCTTTCCTAGAAACCATGTGAATCTGAGTTCTTTTCCCCTTTAAGGCAAGGCCAGGGGCACAAGGAATTTAAAGGAACTGAACAGATTTATTAAGAGATCTCAGTAAAACTCAGCTTCTAACTGTCACCATGTGTCCCGGTAACCCTCACCTGTAGGAAGCGAAGCTCTTCATTGCAAGAAGTAGCAGCGGATTCTGGCTGATTAAGCAGTTAAGGTTCGGTCCAAGGATATTGGGTGCCTCACAGACTCAATGGAGACTGGAGAGCCAGGCCTGAGGCTACACTTCCAGAATAAATGTTCCATTATAGGCCGTAGAATTGGCCTACTGAGCAGACTGCTGTTACCGCTGCTGCTGCCAACTGCAAGCTGCAGTTTGCCTCACTGCCAGGAAGCTGCTTATCACAGTCACCGCGGCCTTCATGTCAACACCGCATCTGGCCCAGGAAGGTGACCTTGGCCATCCCTGCTGCCCCTCGGTCACCTGCTGTGTCTTGGCTACAGAGGAGGCTGGGGAAGTAACTGCTCTAGTTTCTAACTCTTGGGAGGCAGAATCCATAAGGTGGGAACTTCCTCAAATGTAAGAAGAGTGTTCAAAACGTGCTGGGCAGGAATTGCCCACGTGTCTCCCCTCTCCAACCCTGTGTAAGGTGTATACCTGCACTTTTGTGGCATAGAGGTTTCTGTGTTACTCAAAGGGGCTGCTGGAGGGGGTTGATGCACTGACCATGTTTTGGGGGCAGCAGGCCAGAGGAGTGGGGAGCAGGACACAGAGGGGGTGAGGCTTCTAGGACCAAGTTGTAAGCAGGAAGCTTAAGTTCCTGCTGGCAGTCATGGGAGGGCGGGAGGCTGCCATGACAATGTCCAGGGTCTTTCCGGCTTATCACCAGGGACAGATGGTGGGATTCATAGCTGCTCACTCTGGATGGTCCTTGCCCTTCAGCCCTGGGTTGCTAGGCTGAAATAGCAGGCTGTCTAAAGCGTGTCTCCTCTCCAGCCATTTGATGTAAAATGCTGGGCCACTGTCTAAGACTCACCTACAAGAAATCAAAGGAGGAAGACACACATGGAGTCCCAAGGTGGGACTGCTTCCATCAATGTCATCTCATTTAAAAATATCTTCTTCTTGGCTCTCCCATCAAGATGTGGCTCCTATAGAGTCTTGCCTGGGGACGGTGCTGCCTAACACCTGAAAGAGGCTTCTGAGACCAAAGCTGATATTTACCGATCCTGTGTGTTGGGTACTGTACAGAGGGCTTTACATAAATTATCTCAGTTAATCCTCATAGCAACGGCCGGGAAAGATGAGCTATTATTATTCCTACGCTACAGTTGAGGAAACTTAGGCTTAAAGAGGATCAGTGGCTCAGCCAAGGGCGAGCCACACAGCAGCAGAGCTGGGACTTGAAGCTCAGCCGCCTGACCTCAAAGTCCATGCAGCCAACTCCCTCTCCGGGATCTCACTCTAAGAAAGTATTTTGACACCTCAGACATGAGCCTTGGAGTGTCCTCCTCTCTTCTAGGATACAGTTCAAGTCAAGATTAGAAAAACTGCTGTAGAGATATCTGTGTTAGGTCTCATATACAACTAGAAGATCAAGTCACAGGGTAGCAGCCCCCTTCCTAGGTCACACAACTTGTCATCCTCAGAAGCTTAAATCTGGAGCTGAACTAAGTCGCTCACTTGTGAGCAGAGGATGACCGGGCCATAGAGGAGCTGAGACAGAAGGCAATACCTCCAGGAGGACTTTGTGATATGTTGGAGGCTCTTACTATTTAGAGGAGAGCAAGGAAACTGGTGGGTGGGAGGGCCCAGGTGTCCACGAGGAATCACCAAAAGGGAAATAAATGAGAAGAGACTTGATTGGGAAAGAATAAAATGAGGATTACCCAGAGAAGTCCCAGGAGGCTGGAGGTATGCCCTCCAGTTGTATTAGGCATCTTCCTCTGAACCCCCTACATTCCACGTGTTTTCTAAATGTGTCTCTAGGCAGTTGCCTCCCCTGGGAGACTGAAAATCACTTGAGACAAAGGGCTCAGCATGCAGTAAGCGTTCTATACATGTTTGTTTATTGAGATGAATGAATAAATCCTATCTTAGGCACAGCAAGGATTTGGGGGAACTGAAGAAAGATCCAGCCTGAGAAAAGAAATCCTGAAAAAGGGGGAAAAATCCTCTTTGAAGCTAACTTCTGCCTCTAGTCTGGGCAGAGACAGTTCCGGAGATGTGAACCCCTGCCTAGTGACGTCGTTCTTGCTGAAGGATGCTGCCACCAGGCAGCGCCCCCTCCTTCCACTGAGGCTGCTCAGGCTGATGGAGACCCAGGGTGGCAGCCAGCAGCCTGGTGTTTTTCCATCCTTGCTGCTCCAACAGAAGGAGGTGGGTGAGCTCTACACTCTAGAGACTGAAAACTGTCAGGAAAGAGACAGAAGTGGCAACAGGGGTGGGGGATTGTAGAATGTCAAGAGTTAGCAGGAGTTCCCAGGTGGCACCAGTGGTAAGAATCTGCCTGCCAGCACAGGAAATGTAAGGGCTGCAGGTTCAGTCCCTGAGTTGTGAAGATCACTTGGAGAAGGGCATGGCAACCCACTTCAGTATTCTTGCCTGGAGAATCCCCATGGACAGAGGAGCCTGGCAGACTAAGTCTACAGGTCAAAAAGAGTCAGACACAACTGAAGTGACTTCGCATGAATGTAAGAGTTAGTGAAATATCTTGGAAGAAGCTTTGCACTGGAGTACTTCATTCAGTAGGTATCGATTGAGCATTTATGCATTGGGGGCTTCCCTGGTGGTGCGGTGGCCAATGCAGAGGACCCAAGAGATGCGGGCTCAATCCCTGGGTCAGAAGGATCCCCTGGAGAAGGAAACGGCAACCCACTCCAATATTCTTTCCTAGAAAATTCCATGGACGGAGGGTCCTGACAGGCTACCGTTCATGAAGTCGCAGAGTATGCATGCACACATATGCATCTGACTCTACTCACCACAGAGGGGAGCTGAGCAGGACAGACAATCCCTGCTCTATGGTGCTGATGATCAAGCGGAGGAGACAACCCACTAGTATGATGTAATATGAGAAAGCTATGCTGGAGAGGTGCAGGGCGCTAAGGCAGACAAAGGGACACCTAGAACTGGATTTGGGGAGCTTAGATGTGGCACCTAAGCTTGAGTAGGAACCGGCAGGGAGAAGGTGATTTCAGATCCAGGGAGAAAAAGTTTGACCTAGTAAAGGAGCTGAAATATGCTGCATCTGCGTGCACGCTCAGTTGTTCCAGTTGTGTCTGACTTTGTGACCCCATGGACTGTAGCCCACCAGGCTTCTCTCTCCATGGGATTCTCTAGGCAAGAAGACTGGAGTGGGTTGCCATGCCCTCCTCAAGGGGATCCTCCTGACCCAGGGATCAAACCCGCATCTCCTGCATTGCAGATAGACTCTTTACCCACTGAGCCACCTGGGAAGCCAACTGGAAATCTGGCTGGATGTAATTGTAACCATAACAATGGCAACAGGTGATTACAGAGAGTTAAGGCTGTGTAAGATCTGGTTAACTGTGTTGAGGGGTTTAGATTCTGTTCAATACAACCTGAAAAAAAGCCATGGTCTTGTGAGGAATACTTTCTATACAGAGTTGCATTTAGAGATGGGCACCCTAATCACCAAATTAAAAAGCAGAGGCATTACTTTGCCAACAAAGGTCCGTCTAGTCAAGGCTATGGTTTTTCCAGTGGTCATGTATGGATGTGAGAGTTGGACTGTGAAGAAAGCTGAGCACCAAAGAATTGATGCTTTTGAACTGTGGTGTTGGAGAAGACTCTTGAGAGTCCCTTGGGCTGCAAGGAGATCCACCCAATCCATTCTAAAGGAAATTAGTCTTGGGTGTTCATTGGAAGGACTGATGCTGAAGCTAAAACTCCAATACTTTAGTTACCTCATGGACATGAGTCTGAGTAAACTCCGGGAGTCAGTGATGGACAGGTAGGACTGGTGTGCTGTGATTCATGGGGTCACAAAGAGTCGGACATGACTGAGCGACTGAACTGAACTGAACTGAACTGTATCACCGAATAATCATTTACATCTTGACTTAAATCTCATACGTAATGTTAAGAGAGACCCATCTCAACCCATGGTAATCCTCCTCTGAAGTGCTCTATTCTCCTCCCCAACTGTCTCAGTCCCCACGGCTGTCTCTGACACTCCAAACCCTAAACTACTTCTCCAGTCCTGCTCATGTGATTTCCCTTCTCCCTCTCCTCTTACCCCCTTTCCCTAGTCCATGCTGTATAGATTGATGACCATTGCATTGACTCATTTTAAAACAACATTAATTCTGGACTCAAAACATGAGCCTGGCCAACCTTTCTCTCCCAGCCTCAGTACCCATCTTCTGTGTTTCCAAGCAGACTTACAAAATTGGAGCATTTGGGCCATCTTCACATTTGGGTTTTCTCAAGGCTACTCTAATGGTGGACAGTGAAAAGGAACTAAAGAGCCACTTGAAGAAGGTGAAAGAGGAGAGAGAAAAAGCTGGCTTAACACTCAACATTAAACAAAACTAAGATTATGGCATCCAGTCCCATCATTTCATAAAAAATAGATGGAGAAAAAGCATAAACAGTGACAGATTTTATTTTCTTGTGCTCCAAAATCACTGCGGATGGTGACTGCAGCCATGAAATTAAAAGATACTTGCTCCTTGGAAGAAAAGCTGTGACAAACCTAGACAGCATATTAAAAAGGAGAGAAAAATCACTTTGCTAACAAAGATTGGTATAGTCAAAGGTATGATTCTTCCACAAGTCCTGTAAGACGTGAGAGTTGGACCATAAAGAAGGCTTAAAGTCAAAGAATTGGTGCTTTGAAACTGTGGTGTTAGAGAAGACTCCTGAGAGTCCCTTGGACTGCAAGGAGATCAAGCCAGTCAATCCTAAAGGAAATCTACCCTGAATATTCATTGGAAGGACTGATGCTGAATTCCAATACTTTGGCCACCTGATTCAAAGAGCTGACTCACTGAGAAAGACCTTGATGCTGGGAAAAATTGAAGGCAGGAGGAGGAGGGGTATGAGGACAGAGGATGAAATGGTTGGATGGCATCATCAACTCAATAGGCCTGAGTTTGAGCAAACTCCAGGAGATGGTGAAGGGCAGGGAAACCCAGCAGGACATGACTTAGCAACTGAACAACAAGGCCACCACACACCTTGATGCCTGTCTTGGACAGCCCTGGACTCAGGTAGAGTAGAGATGAAGGAAAGGGACTCAAGAAGATCCAACAGGAAAGGAACGGAAGTCAGAGCCAAGGTCATCCAGCCAAGCCATGAATCCAAAGGAGCTGGGAAGAGATGACCAATCCAGATACAAGGATCAGGGCAGAAAATAGGGGACTCCGTGAAAATAAGAAAGCTTTAAAGTGAAAGGTGGAACCGGCACGAGTTCCCTAAATTGGAGAGGGTGTCACCAGGGTTCTCAGAAGGTGACTGTGGCGTCATGATCCAGCATCGAGGGAGAGAAGACGGGCCACGGGAGGCAGGCTGAGTGCAGCAAGGTTTTATTCTTTAATTCCTGCAAACCACAGAGGGAGGGAGAAAAGAAGAGGAAAAAGAAGCAGTAGAAGGAGAAGGATGAGGAGGAAGTGGAAGCAGAGAAGAAGAGGAAGGGAGACAGGAGAGAAGGAAGGGAGAGAAGGAGGAGAAAGACAAGCAGGATGAGCACAAGGAGGACGGGGAGGGGAAGCAGGAAGCGAGAATGGAAAAGAGCGAGGAGAGGCACTCTGTCGTCCCCTCTCTGCCCACAGATCCGTCACAAGCTGAGTCTTCTGGACTCTCTCTCCAATGGTCCTAACTCCTGATTTTACCTCAAATAGGAATGACAGTGGAATATTTTTTCTTAAAAAAAAAAATCCAAGCATATTTATGCCTCCCATTAGCTTTCCCACTCCTGGACCCCTCTGTGGAAATGCCATTATCGCAGAAGTGATCTCTAATCCTCAGTAGATAGGCAAGAGCTCCCTGAGAGACGCTTCCCAGGAGCTTCCCGGGGCAGAGCTGCCCTGCTGAGAGCCTGGCGGGAAGGACCTCTAGGAGTATCGGACTGATGCTGAGAAAGTTTGGACTCCAAACCACCAGCCATCCAGATGCGCCCAGAAGCTGAATCCTGAGCCCGAGCCCCTGTGATTCTGATTAGCAGGTGAGCAACTGAAGGATCTAGATAATGACTGTCCCGGTTGAGAAAGGACAGTCATTATGACATTCACATGTCTACTTCTCAGGCCTTAAGTCTCAGCCTAACGTGCCCTTGTCTGGAGTTAACAGCTGACACTATGCCTGACAATGTGTGTGGATGAATCTAGAAGCCAATGTTGATGGGGCTTTTTGAGTGAGCAACTGGGCCTGCCCCCAGCTCCCCCAGTTCCATGGGCCCTCCTGCCAGACCCTGAAAGAGGCCAGTTGGGCCATTTCCTGGACCACAATCTCCAACAATGTGGTAAAGGAAGAAAACTTCTCTCCAGAGTAATATTCCATGAACTTATTAGAAATGTTTTGATAAACCCTTTGGAGGTCAAGGGTGAGACCCCCTCTGTCGCCCACCCCACCCTCAAAGGGCAATCTTGATCAACAGAAACAGTTGCTAAATGGTCTTTTAAGGATGTTGGGCCCAATTAACATGGGACTTATTTAAAGATGGAGGTACTGTGCGTGGTAGGAGAGCAAACTGCTCAGGGAGATGAAAGCTGGCAAGCTTCCCTCCTTCTCTGCCTGCCCCCCTCTTAAGCACAGGCTCTTCTGAAGGTTTGGATTGCCCTGTCCTTTACTGATGGCATTGATACGAGCATGTGGCTTTTATTGAAAAGCCAACTCTTGTTCTTTTCCACCCTTCCGGGAGCTTCCCTTCTGTCAGCCCTTCATTGCAGAGCTCATAATGGTAGGCTCCCACTCCTGCGGGTTCTCCACCCTCTTCCCAGGCCCTTGCCACCTGCAGGCAGTCCCTGGCTCCTGCCTGACTTCCCATGGGCTCAGTCCTGGCTCCGGGCCCTGCTCAGTGAGGGCTGGACTTTACCCTCCAGCAGTCTGATTTTTGTGACCCTCTCTCTTCCTGGGCTTTGAAGTTTGGATTCTTGCACAGTTTGATGCTATCGTTACTCTTTGGCTTTGGGTGCCCCTGCAGCCTCAGATGCGAGGACTCTGCCCTACTTACCTATCATGGAACCCGTTCTCCATCAGTCCCCATGCATTTGAGGGGGAGACTGTGCGGCCAAGCTTCAAGAGGTAACCCGTGGGGATCCTCTTGGGTCTCATGCTTCGTATTGAGATGTGCAGATCTGAGCCTGGGGGAAAAGTGGGTGGAGAAACAAGGTCTTTTGGGGTGAGGAGGTCTTTTAAATCCACTGGCAAGCATTACCTTTTATTGAGAAGAGTTCCTCCACTTTTGAACCCTGAGACCACCCTGTGAAGTTTTAATTCTTATCGATGAGCACCTAGGACAGTCAACTCTTGCTTGCAGAGTCAGGGTCTCTAAAGTCTCTGCAGTGCTGAACTAGCAAGGTGTGAGCTGCAGCGCCCAGTTAAGTACCCAGTTAACTTCCTCCCAGCCTCTGGTCACAACTTTGTCATCAATCGTTCAACACACACCCTTGTTTTCTGTGTATTTCTGACTAAAGACACCTTGTTTGTATGTGTGTGCTCAGTCGTGTCCAACTCTTTGCGACCCCATGGACTGTAGCCCATCAGGCTCCTCTGTCCATGGGATTTTCCAGGCAAGAATACTGGAGTGGTTGCCACTGCCTCCTCCAGGGGATCTTCCTGATCCAAGGATCAAACCTGCATCTCCTGCAGTTTCTGCATTGGCAGGCAGATGGGCTGAGCCATCAGGGAAGCCTGCCTTACTTAATATATACTGTTGATTCACTAACGCTGGGCTCATGGTCCATGGAGCTCATCTGGCATGCAGACTTCCTCCGTGAGACACCCTCAGCCTCCTTGCCTGTGGGAACCTAGATGACACTACAGCACAAGGCTCAGTGGCATTTTAAACAGTGACATCATACACACGCACACGCACGCACACGTGTGCATGAACACAAAAGCACAGCAATATGAAAAATATGGCCGCAAATAGACCATGAAAAGAACACTTGTTCATCGAATGAGCTGAACAAGGACACTCAGCTCCGCCTGTGCCCCTCAGCTGGGACCGTGAGCCCCAGCTCGCTCAGATTTTTCACTGCTCCCTGCGTGCCTGTCTGCAAGTGGTTGAGAATGTGCCGTGAGTATCGATTTGGGGATGACAGATACATTTAGCAAGTAGGAGCGTTTGAAAATCAGGATCTGTAAATACTGAGGATTGACGTGCTGTGCCAGGCTCTGCCCTGTGAGGTCAGGCTGGGGTAGCCCGTGTTCTGCGATGTTCTTGGCGGGTCTGCATTTGACCTTCTTTCTTGGCCCACTGGGATCTGATGGCCCGAGGGGGTTTTTTAGTGGCTCCACGCAGTCTGTGTTCCACATGAAACATCTCCTGGGGTTCAGCTGCTCGGCAGGTGGAGTGACCTTCAGTGGGAATCACCTTAATATTTAAGGGGCAGAACATCCATGGCAGCTCTGTTTGTATTGCACAAAGAACAGCCCCCTTGTAATTTGGTTCTTTTTGAAGAATTGCTAATAATTTTGCACTCAATTTCCATTTAAATGGGAACATTAACCTCTGGAGCCTGGAGAGGAGCCTAGAAGGGGCACGTAAGTACAGCTCTTATCTCCATGGCTCAGAGTGTCCCTGGAGTCAGTCCAAACAGACTTCTAAATCCTGTTCCTCAGCAGGTGAAGGGCTCACTCCTGCTTTGAAAGACCCTTTCTTTCCTCCCAGAAAGCAAGTCCACTTTCTCATTTACTCACCTGCTGCACGGTGAAGAAGTTCTTCCTTAAGTCTACCCTAAAGCTTTCCTGCTGGAACACAACCCTTCTTCCTGGACCAGCTCAGGGCACAGACAATGGAAACACACTTCCAAAGCCGAATATGAGGTGCCCAAAAAACTGAGCAAGAGACCCAGGCAGAGGCAGGAACAAAGTCTGGGGATCATTGAAAATAGCCTTTTCTCATCCAGCAACTGCAAGAGACCTCGTGATACTATGTGATACATACATTTTCATAGGTATTCTTCCACTTTATTCTTATAGTTTGTCTGTGAAAAAGGCACTCAACTTGCCTATTTCTATCGAATAAGGAAGAGGGGAGTAGACTTACCCCAAATCATTTAACAATTGACAGGGCTGGGACCCCCAAAGCTTCTGGCCTTCACTCTGAGAAGGGCCAGGAATTGATCCACTTCTGTATCAAGAAGTTGGTGACGATGGTGACGATGATGTAACTCAGAATTCAATGACTGGCTATCCCTAAACCCTCCAACTTCTTCCTTTAAGATTTCAGTAAACTTGGACTCTGCTGGCCTTTCAAGCATGGCAGAGAATGCCATGCTCCTCCCAGTCTCTGCCCTGGGGAGGCTGTGCCCTCAGACCTTGAATTACTTCTAAATCCTTGGTCCTCACCTCGTGTCTTGCACTGGGTCTGGCCTTTCTGCAGATGTTATTCCTACATATGGAGAGNAACTTCTTCCTTTAAGATTTCAGTAAACTTGGACTCTGCTGGCCTTTCAAGCATGGCAGAGAATGCCATGCTCCTCCCAGTCTCTGCCCTGGGGAGGCTGTGCCCTCAGACCTTGAATTACTTCTAAATCCTTGGTCCTCACCTCGTGTCTTGCACTGGGTCTGGCCTTTCTGCAGATGTTATTCCTACATATGGAGAGGACGGGTGCCTCAGTTCCTACATAGGAGGCGCACAGCTGTGGGATGACAGCCGTCTGCCGTGTTCGGTGGGAAGTTGTGCCCTGTTTAGAAAGGTGAGTGACGAGTGGGAATTCAGCATGATTTGCTGAGTTGGGAACCCTGAGGTGCTCTGTCTAACCAGCTGTTCTCTTGTTTACCTGCCCAAGGGGAGCATCTTCTAATCTGCACAGAGACGCCCTATAGTCTGGAGCTGGCTCCTAGGAGTCCACCCCAGGTGAGGCATCTAGAAAGTGGAGTGGCCAGAGTGGAGACCCACGTCAGCCTCCACCACCTGGCTGGTGTATTTGTCTACGGCCTGTGCTTAGTTCCTGGGGTGGGAGAGGGAAAGCACAGTGGGGAAGGCAGGTGGGAAGGTGGGGGGTGGGGGGAGCAGAGGAGGGGGAGGGGCAGGACCGCCCCCGCCCTCCTCTTGGAAGTTCAGCTTCTCTGGTCCCATCATTCCAATCCCCCTTCTTAGCCTCTTTCCCTTCGGTTTCCAACAATGGAGTGAACCCTTTGCTCAGAGTCCCTGCTTTTAGCGGGCATGCTCCTCTCCTCTCTTTTCTGCCATTTACTATCTGCTCTTTCAAAATAGTAAAGATTAGGGAAGTCTGCCCATCCTTTCTGGTGGTTTTTTTTTTTTTCCTCCTAATTTAAATTCCATTGGTTTTACCTCCTGTAATTCTCGACTGAGCTGGAGGGTCCTCTGCAGACTGAGCGAATGTGGACTGTGGGCGTGTGCACACATGTATGTGTCTGTGTGTATGTGTGTGCCTACGTACGTGTGCCTCTGTGCATGTATGTGTGCACACGTATGTGTACGTTACTCTTTGTGAGTGCATAAGTGTATGTGTGTGCAGGTGGCACATTTATCCACGTATGTAAGAGGCTTTGAGATCAGCAGGAGGCAGAAAAGAGTGGACCGGTGACTTGTTTTGCTCAGGTTGCCTCTCACTGCATCCAGAGGGATGCCTCGTGGATGGATGTTGGTGACTAGTAAGACACTCTCTGTTTGCTCTCCCAGATTCCTGCCCAAGCTCTCTGCTCTGCTCTCACCCCCTGGGGCCAACCTAACAGATAGTATCAATGTGCTCCTCGCTCTCTAGCTTTCTGTTGAGTTTGGCCAACAGGGGGCCCCGGAGGTTGATGGGAGGGAGAGGGGACTGTAAGGTCAGGGCATTTCTCCCCAGCCTCTCTCCTGAAGGGTTATCTTGGCCGTGTTCCTTGACCACAGCCCGTCTCGAGGCAACCCTCTCTGCTGGCTCATCCCTTCCAGGTTCTGGGCACTGCCCCTTCCCTTATTCCTCTGAGTACTGCGCTCTCCCTTTCCTCTGGGTCCTGCCTAACAGTTTTGTGAGTAGCCTTTTGTTAACCCCCCCCCTGAATCTTCCTGATTTGAGTGTGCTATGTGCTTTCTGTTGGGATCCTGACTGACCCAGAGGCTCTTCTGGTGATGGACACTGGCTGGCTGCATTTCTGATGCAGCCCCTCTGGGTCTGGATTGCCCCAGCCTCCATGGAAGGGGGAGCTGGGTGATGAGTTTGTAGTCTCTCCAGCTGAGCTGATTGCTGTAGGTTGTACTTCTCTCTGCCCAGGGAAGCTGCTGTTCTGCCAGCAAGAAAGGATGGCATCATCTCTCTGCCACCTATTTTGAATATCCCTCTTGGATTGTTCCTAAAGAGTACCCCTCCCTGGGCTAGGGGAAAGATTTAGCAGATTTTTTTCTCAGGAATCGGGTGTTGTAACTCCTGTCTATTGCCTGGCTCCCTCCCCTACACTTGGGGTAAATCTTTGTGGCTGAACTCTTGACGTCATTTTCCATGTGGACACTCCTGGGCTGTGGGTGGGTTTCCAGTGCAGACCATGATATTCCTCCCCCCTCCTCATTTTCTTTTAATCTTTCTTCCTCTGGTGTCCCACCTCTTTTTCCCCGAACATGTCCCCTTCCTGCAGAGAAAGCAAAGCCCATGTGAATTTGGCACTTCCTTTTCCTGGTGGTGTTTCAGTCTTGGGTGACCCTGCAGCTTGAGAGCTATGCCTTTTGGCCTACTTTCTGCCTATGGGGAGGGTGGACTGTGGCCTCAGTGATTGCTGGCTAGAGAGGGTGGGTGGGAAGGAAAGGGTGAATTCAGCTTCCATGAATTGGGAGCAACGTGGAGGTGGCAGGGGTTAGGGGCAAGACCCATTTGGAGCAATGGTTTCTTTTGCTCTTAATGTCACAATTAATAGAGGTTAATTTCCTTCCAACAACCCTCTTCTGTTTAGCAACTTAATTTCATCTTTCTTTGTTGTGAAAATTTTCCCAGTCCTATTCTGGACTATACTGCAAAACTCCATTATAGTCCATGATAATTAAAGGTATTGTTCTCAAATGCCTTCTTCCAAATCTTAGGGTGAAATCCCATTTTAACCCACTGTAAGAGCCAAAAGACAGAGGGGCTCTGAGGTGGAAACCCCTCTGTGAGGGTTAATATTGTGCATCAACTTGACTAGGCTCTGCTGCTCAGCTATTTAGTCAAATACAAGTCTAGATGTCGCTGTGAAGGTAGTTTTTAGATGTGATTAACATCAAAATCAGTAGACATTGAGTGAGTGAAGCAGATGACCCTGTAATGTGGGTGGATCTTATCTAATCAGCTGAAGGCCTTAAGAGGTTTCCAGACAAAGAAGAAAAGGACTGAGATTCACAGAATTGGAAGCAATTGGGCCCCAAGACTGCAACACAGAAGCCCTGGATGAGTTTCCAGACTGCTGCCCTGAGGAATCTGGACTTGAGCTGTAACACTGGCTCTTATCTCTATCTACAGGTGGCCAATCAACCTGCAGATTTTGGATTTTGCAGCATAGTCATGTGAGCCAATTCCTTAAGATAAATCAGTCTCTCTCTCTAGATATATATATGCAAAGTCTCTCTCTATATATAGATATCTAGATATATAATAAATAATCATACACACACACACACACACACACACACACACACACACACACACACGGACTTCCCTGGTGGCTCAGACGGTAAAGCGCCTATCTACAATGAGGGAGACCCGGGTTCGATCTCTGGGTCGGGAAGATCCCCTGAGAAGGAAATGGCAATCCACTCCAGTACTGTTGCCTGGAAAATCCCATGGACAGAGGAGCCTGGTAGGCTACAGTCCATGGGGTCGCAAAGAGTCGGACACGACTGAGTGACTTCTTCACATACATATATATATACACACACACATTATGTGTGTGTGTGTGTGTGTGTGTGTGTGTGTGTGTGTGTGTGTGAATCCCAAGGCTGGGTCACTTTACTTTTTAGTTTTCCTCTTCCTTTTCTGTAGGTGTGATGACAGTGATTTGAGATTACATCTAAAGACATGCAATGCATGCTAATTCTACTTTCTCTCCCCTTTCCTGGGAACAGAGTCGGAACATTAATATCATAATTGACTTCAAATAAGTTGTTCCCCTGTCTACACTGTAAGAGTTAAGCATCAGTAAATGTTAAGGGAATGCATGAAGGGAAGAATGGATGGACAAGAAGGGACCTTACAAATCTGTAGCCAGGAGTTTAGAAAGACTTTTTTAAAGCAGAAGGATACTCTTCATCAAACAAAAGCTTACGTGGGGGCCCAGAATTTAAAACTAGCAAAATTGCTCTGGTTCTGATTGCAGTGGGTGTGAGGGATCAGGCCCTGGGCAGTTCTGACCCATGTCTTTTTCACAGCTTTGTCCAGTTCCCTACCCTCTGTGGCCTTGGACAGTGATTACTAGTAAGTAGATTCCAACTGTCTCTGGAGTTGGGGGGGGGGGGTCCTGATTTGTATTATTTTCAGATTTCCGTGGAGTAAATACTTCCACTGATTTTAAGCTACCAGTGCGACATCACTGGCTGTGAAGTTGGGAATATTGCTCAGAAGCACATCATTGTGTAGTATTTTCGCCATAAACATAAAAATGATGTAAACAACCTCCAGAACAAAGATGATAACATGATGTGATAAAATAATTGAGTGATAAATTCTGAATATCTATAATCTTTGTTCGGAATATGATTACAAGTTTGTATACCCATGACTTAGATGGTAAAGAATCCTCCTGCAATGTAGGAAACCTGGATTTGATCCCTGAGTTGGGAAGATCTCCTGGGGAAGGGAATGGCAACTCATTCCAGTATTCTTGCCTGGAGGATTCCATGGACAGGGGAGCCTGGTGGGCTACAGTCCACGGTGTCACAAAGAGTAAGATACGATTGAGCAACTAACACAGCATCATCATATCTGTGATTTAATGTTAATAATGACTTTATTTAACAACATGCTAACAAAATTTCATAGAACTTAGCAATCCATGTTAGAAACCAGTACCAGCTGGCTTCAGCACACCACAGACTCTAGGGTAGGGTCTAGGGTTCCAAGGAACATACTTTGAATAACACATGTATCCCCCCTAATTTTACAGGATGAGGAAACTAAGAGGCTAAGAGCTTTCCAGGGTCATAGAACCAGAGCCAGCATATTTTGTCTTTGAGTTAGACATTAACCCTTTCCCTGTGCTAGAGAATCTGTGTCTTCTCCCTCTTGGACACACAACTATACCTCATCCCACAGTTCCCTTTGCATCTGGGTGGTCCACATGATTGACTTTGGTGGGTGGATTGTTAGTATAATGGTGTGTGTTGATTCTAGACTTTCTTATCATAACACACTCAGTGTAATACTCGTGGTCTCTACCCCATCCCCAACCACATAGCAGGAAGTGAATGGTGTGGGGCTCTAGAGGACAGAGGAGTTGCATATTGGAAGAAGCCCAGACCTCTGAAGCACTCTTTGGCCGAGAGACACCTAGGACAGATCTCCAATTAGGAAGATCCACACTAGATTTTGTATAAATGAGAAATACATTTTAATTGTGTTAAATCACTGGGAGTTGAGTTTTTGGTTGCAACTGCCAGTGTTGCTCATGGGGACTAATACACCTTGGAAGTAATCAATGTAAAACAGTCCTAGTTAATTCATAAGGTGTGAATTTGTAACTGAAAAGAAGTAGAGGATGGAAACTCTGTGGGTGGTAAGCGTAATGGTGGAACACAGAAAACTAGTCTGGCAGACCGGTAAGTATGCAGCGTTTTGGCCATGATACAACAGCAGTTATGATTAATTATGGTGTTAACCCTAGAGATTGTATTAGGACTCTTCAGATGCAAGGATCAGGCGGCAAGCTGAACTAGTGTAAACTTTGAAAATGAACGTTTATTTCAAGTACACAGGAGCACCTCATGGTCACCAAAGGCACAAACAGAGCTGGGCTTCTGAAGGGTCTGGAAATCACCAGGAGCCCATCTCTTGCCCCTGCAGCTCTCTTCTTGCTTGCATTGTTGCAGATCAGCTTCACCCGCTATACATTATCCTTAGCAGATGGAACGTTCTCCAGATTCCTGGACTCACTGTTAAGGGTCTAGCTGGCCACACAGACTGAACTGGCTCTCCCTTTTTCCTAATTCACACAAACCAGCTCGGTCACTTTGGATCTTACCTCCAAAGTCCACAGAGACTGTGGTGAGACCCGGTGAGGTCAAGTCTCCTCCGTGGCTGAACTGGCTGTGACCAGGAGGTGAAGCCACACAGTCAAAGGCTTTGGCATAGTCAATAAAGCAGAAATAGATGTTTTTCTGGAACTCTCTTGCTTTTTCCATGATCCAGCGGATGTTGGCAATTTGATCTCTGGTTCCTCTGCATTTTCTAAAACCAGCTTGAACATCAGGAAGTTCACGGTTCACGTATTGCTGAAGCCTGGCTTGGAGAATTTTAAGCATTACTTTACTAGCAAAAATGTTGGCTTAAAGCTCAACATTCAGAAAACGAAGATCATGGC